>PVJO010007592.1:0-80618 GCA_004026905.1 Hystrix cristata
TTAAGTGAAATAAATCAGACACTCATGAGCACACATCGAATTGTTTCTCTGATATGAGAGACCATAATTGTAAATAAGGACAAAGAGGTGTAATAGATATTATATAAAAGGAGGATGGTGTGCAGAGGAGAGGAGTACTAGAAGGAAAGAAGGGGAAAAGCAGAAAGGCAACAGGGGAGAGAGGGGAATGGGAAAATATAGAAAATGATGAATGAACCTGCTGTAAATAGAGAGGGAGGGTGCAGAGGGGAGGGGGAAGAGGGGGGAGAAACAAGATACATCATGTATAGGTACAGAATAAATATAATGAATGTGACCATTGTATGTAGAATGTACCAATACATGTTCTTGGTTTAAAATAAAAAAAAAAAAAAGAATTGGTTATGGGTGAAGAAACATGAACTCAACATAGACCACTCATCCCTCTATCTCAATTAATGTTTATACAGAAATAAAGTTTGATTACTGATAAAAATTTATGGTTGGTTGGGACAAACGTCTAACACAGCAGTTAAGTTCTACATAGATTGTGGTCTGGCAGCCTGGCTTTTAAACTTGCTTCTGAATAATCTTATAAGGATATCTGTGTATACATAATTACTATTCCCTTGTAATAGAGAATGTTTAGCTGATTTCAAGTCTTGCAAATTTAGAGAAGCCTGAAAGGCAACTTCCCCTCCTAGCTAATCACTGTCAAAAAGAAAGGCTACAGTCAACCATTCTGAAACCAAAATTATTATATTTAATTAGGTAGCACCATATTTTAATTAGTTTAAAAATAACAACTCAGCAAGTTAGTGTATTTAGTTGAACTGGTATAAGTAGCATAAGTCATCCTGGCAACTATTCAGGCAGTAGAATTACTGACTGTATGACTGCTTTATTAAGATTGTATTTTGGTTAAGAGGGACATCTGGTTACATCTTCTGTAAATTTTTTAAAGCTAAGATCATATCAACTGTGGTATAAGAAATAAGACATAAGGATTTCTATCATTCATCTATTCACCTGATTAAATGGCTTCAAAAATCATTATTTTGCAAAATCCTGGCCTTTTCAGTGAGTAAAATTTCAGTTCATTAAAGGGGTTAAAATGGCTTTCTCTCCTTCTTTGATCCTTTAATCTGCACAGAAAGATGTAAAACAGCTCTAGTTTCTACCAAGATTCTAATCAATTGACCTGTTCTTCCATTATATTTTCTCCCGTATTTTTTCTCCTCTTTTAACTTCATTTTTAACAGGTCTATATCGGACTTCTGTGCTGTTTAAAATCTTTTATGTAACAAATATTCAATATATGAGTGAATGGACAGATGACAAGCTAAGCAAATTCATCCTGCTTAAAAATAGGCCCGAACCCTGTTCTGTACTAAAGTTTAGTGTTTCTTAAATTCTTGCTGGTGTGTCTCTCCTCCCCTCTAGACATTTTCCCATCACACCCCTCATGCGCTAACATACCAAAGTGATCACAACTTCCTAAACATACAGTTTTTTTCAGGTGCTGTGGATCGAAGCCAGGGCCTTGTGCATGCTAGGCAAGTGTCACTGAGCTACAGCTCCAGTCCACATATAGTTCTTTTTTGGGACAAGTTCCTCAACTATTTGTGAATCAGTTTCTTACCACAAAAAAAAAAAAAAAATGGGAGTGACACCTATTTTATAGAGCTGCCATACCCATTAGGTGCATTTATTCATTATGTTAGGTGCTCCTAACATAATGATTGGCATATAATAAGTACACAGCAAATATTAGTTGTTACAGTAGTAATGAGTCCCCCCAACACACCCAAATCCATGGCTTTGCATATACACTCTCTTCTTCCTAAAATACTACCTTGTCCATCTAGCAAATTCATATTTATTTTTCTTGGTGAGGCCCTTCATGACCCCTGTAAGACAATTTAGGAGTCTTTCTTGTCTGTATTTTATTTTATTTATTTATTTATTTTTTTTGGTGCTGGGGATTGAACTCGGGGCCTTGTGCTTGCAAGACAAGCACTCTAATCACTGAGCTAAATCCCCAGCCCCAGTTGTTTTTTTGTTTTTTTTGTGTTTTGTTTTGTTTTGTTTTATTTTTTTTTCTTGTCTGTATTTTAAAAACATTAATAGACCTTTATTATTGTATTTAATATATTGTACTCAAATGAATCTAAGATTTTCATGTGTTTATTTTCCTTACTATATTGTTAAACTGGGGGAACATGGTCTTCTTAAGGAGATCCCTGACAGCACAGGAGAAATGGAAAGAAAGCAGGAACAGGGTAAGGGAAGGGACGAAAGAGGAGTGACAGAAGAAAAGAAAGAAAGGAAGGAGCAAGTAAACAAATGAATCCAGTCTTTCGGCAGCTCTCCTGTCCTCTATCATTCCTGGAAGATCCCCAGCAGTGATGCATTGATCTCATTTACAAATTCTGTCAGAGCACTGATTAACAGTTCCCAAGTTTATCACTCAGGGCATAAATAACTCTGTTTCTGCAAGATATTAATTCATTTACAGTGACTAATTTGCTTCCTATTTAATGATAATGCCAACAGTTGACTAAGGCAAAATCACTCAGCTTGCCAAATCTTCCTTGCATCCCCCCCAAAAAATCACTTATTCAGAAAATGGCTTATATAGGAAAGAAACAGCTGCTTTTGTAATTGGCACAGTTCACCCAAAATTTGGTTCTTTAGAAAAAAAAAATCATACTGAGTCATTTAATTTCTCTGGTCATGTTTCAGTGAAAACAAGGGAAGTAGAAAATGAATAAGGGAAAACAGAATAAGTTAGCATATAATTTTCTTTATCATGTGTTTTCTCTTTGCTGCTCTTCCTTATCTAGATTTTCTAAGCTATAGATGGAGGGTATTTATTGATGTTACATGAAGAGCAAGAAATTCAATTAGTAAAATAAAATTCATGTAAGTAGAAACATTTTTATCATAAAGAATAATAATTTTTCTCCCATGTTATGATAAAGAAACTTTTCACAAATACCCCATCTATGGAAAAAAACTCGTAAGAGTGACTTAAAATGTTCTACTTTGGAAATCAGTATGTAAAGCCCTGAAAATGCTAAAATCTGTAATTTTTATCAAATATCCTGTGATATGATCCTACTAGTACAAGTAGTTGTCAGTATTTTTTGTACAATTAAAAGATGCTTAATAACTAAAATATAGACACAGTTGTTATTTGCACACATGTGTGTGTACAGCACCCACGCACACACACACCCCAGCTCTTTTTCTACCAGTAAAGAGAATGACCAGATGTAGATTTAAAAATATATTCTCTTCCAACCCAGATTATTTCTCAAGCCAATTTGTTTGTAAGATCCAAACATAGTTGGTTATTTCCAACTTGGAACAAAGATAGGCTTCTCTCATTAGGGTGTTCACATTTCTTCATCTCTCATCATAAGCCTTTTGTACGCTGGCTACTGAAACTCCTATTCAACCACATTACCCACCATTTGAACTTTGATTACTACCTCTCTCGCCCAAACTTCTTTAGACCAGTAAAGTATATGACCAGCCAGCCAGTTACTCAAGCTCAAAATTTAGGAATTATCTTTGAACCTTTTCTTTCACCACTACACCCAACCTATCGCCAAGCTTCTTGACACTACCTCCATAACACCTGCCATTTCTATCTACTGGTTCTACTACCTACCTAATCTACCACTCTCATTCAATTGGGCTACCAGTAGCTCCTGTTTGGGCGCTTCTTGCTTCTCCACAATCTAGTTTCTACCCAGCAACCAAAGAGAACTTCGTTAAAACAAATCAGATCATATTAGCCCATGCTGAAAATCCTTCACTGGTGTTTTGTTCTTCTTGGAATAAAATCCATATCCCTATCCCTGTTACATCTGACCTATGTGGCCCTCTTTGTTCTTACCCTTTATCATTGTATCATCTCTTTCCATGCACCACCCCCACTGGCTTTCTCTGTATTCTTCCTACACACATTTTCACCTGACAGCATTAGAACTAGCTAATCCTTTAATAACCTTCCCCTTGAGCTTTGCTTGGCCAATATTTTGACATTCAACTTTCAGCCTAAATGTCATTGTATTCCTTGAACCCTTCATATAAAGTACCTGCTAAATCACTATCATCACACCTTGCATAGCATTTATTTGGTATTTTTGTTTGTTTTGTTCATGATTTTTTGTTCCCTGCTAATTCCCAAATGTCAAGAACGGTATTTGGCAGTCAATAAGTATGTGTCTAATGAATGAAAAACTCTTGCTTTCCTCTCTCTATGACCTGTCCACACACTATAGATCTTTCTTATGGAGAATAATAAGACCAAAGACCAAAGGTAGACTGACTTTCATGGTGCCAGAAAGACTGTGGAATAGTAAGATAAAGTTACCTGAATAGAAGAGAGTGTCCTTGATGAATGATAGTCAGAGATAAAGATGGTAAAATGAGCAAGATTGCCAACATCAGCCTGAAAAAATTTGGATCTAATCTAATGTTATAGAAGCACCTTTTTCAAACCTGAGGAAACATAGAATATAAACTCCATGAAGATGGGGATGTTTGCTTTGGTGACTGCTATAAACCCAAAATTTAGGGACTTCCTGGAAGATAGCAGAATGGTGAGCAGCAGAGAAACAGCCTCTCCAATATTTGGAGTCCAGATACTGGAATATAGCCATGTGAGGAAGAGAAAGGAGGGAAGTGGGTACCCAGGACCCAGCAAGGATCTGAAGTGAGAATTAGACACAGGGAGAGCAAAGAGAGGGACCACAATGCAGAAGAGAGGGTGGCAAGTGGCAGATTCTGCTTGGCCCCCAGCTCATGGCATGGGAGGAGGGGCAGCTTGAACCTGCAGATGCATGGTGACTACTGGTGACCCCAGAGCCCTCCACAGACAAATGCACCGGTGGAACAGAGCAGTGAACACAGTGGACTGCCATGGCTGATGTTATTTGGGTTAAGACATCCCTCAGGAGACGGCGATTGGCTGCTCCCTATTTTGGAAAGGGGCCATCTGAAGTCAGAAAGAGCAGCTGCAGGTTGGCTCCATATATTTTCTCCCAGTGTAAGGGTGAGGCATAGCCATGTTCAAGCTGGCAGGAGATCAGGGAGCCAACTTCAAGACAGCAGGAGGCACTCAGAGTGTTGTGGACTGAATAACTCATGTGCCACTCTCACAGCCAGAAACCAGAAGCAGCCTGAACTTCAGTGGAATTAAAGGCCTAGATTTGATGGGTTTATCCACCACCACCATAATTCTACCCCTGGCTTGCTGAGATCAATCAACATGGAACTAGGCTCTGTCTGCCCCCTTGGTTTACCAGTAACAACAGAGACACACCCTGAAGTGGAATTTTTTTTTTCTGCTCTTCTTTGCTTTTCTATTTTTTTCTGTTTTTCTTGAATGTTTGTTCTTCTTTTTATATGAGTTTGACCATTGTATCTAGTTTTTTCTGTTGTTGTTGGTTTGTCCCATCACAGTTTGTTTCTTCCTTTTTTCTTTCCCTCCTATCTTGTTTACAAGTTCCCAAAGATTGTGTAATCTTCCTTTGTCCTCCAGCCTTGCTTCTAATCCCTTTCTTTTCTAGTTTTTTTTAATTTTTTTCCCTAACCCCTTTTAAATGTTCTCTCCTGAAGGTAAAATCGCCATGTTGAAGGGATAATTACTGTATACAATTTTCTGGCTTGTTTTAGATTTTGTTATATAACTACAAATTTTGTTCATATGGTTAAAGGTGGCCAATTAATAGTTACCACAGTTTGTCATTTTCTGGGCTGTGTTTGATGCTATTGTTATTACTGATTGCACTTTAGCTAAGGTGAAATAATTATTTTTAGTACTTGTTCTTAGTAGTTGAGATAGCCTGAGGGTCATAAACAATAATTCAGGCCAGTGCCTGAAAGAGGGGCGAGACAAAATAGGGAGTAATTTTTCATCTCCAGTAAATTGAAGAGGTAGAGTCCTGCAACAGACCCAAAAGCCAGCCAAACCTAGAAAACATCTCTGAGAAATAGTCATTTCCTAAGGGTTCTCAATACTAGAAATGAAGATACCTACCATAAACAATTTACAAGCATCAATGCAGGCATTAAACTAAAAAGAAGAGAAGATATGGAAGCAAGATTCAAAATCAGACTTCTAGCTAACCAAAGGCAAACACATGGGACAATTCGAAAGCCACTCACCTGGACTCATTGAAGTGGTAACAGAAGAACAAAGTAGATGAATGAGACTTGAAAAAATCAAATCGGAAATAATTTCTCAGATAACTTTAGAGATGATGACTGTTTGGGTTTGTGTCTATATGTCCCTCCAAAGCCTCATGGAGTCATAGGAGGGGTTTTTTAGAGGTGACTGAATCTAGAGTGTGTGATGCTAGGATTAATCAGAACCAAACCAAACTTGTGAGCAAATGGACTTAGTAGATGTCTACAGGGTTCTACCCCAAAATATCAGAATACACATTCTTCTCAGCTGCAGGGAGGACATTCTCCAAAGTAGACCACATACTAGCTCTAGACCACATAGAACATGCTTAAGTAAATGCAAAGTAATTAAACTTATCCCATGCATATTATCAGACCATGGTGCATTGAAATTGGAAATCAATGGTAAAAGAAACTGGAAAATTTCATAAGCCCATGGAAATTAAATAACAAGCTCTTGAACAACCAGTGGGTCACAGATGAAATTAAAGAAGAAATTAGACAATTTCTACAATTAAATGATAATGCTGATACAACATACTGGAACTTACAGGAAGCAATGATAGCAGTCCTGCCACAGATATTTATAGCAGTAAAATCTCACATCAGAAAAACAGAGTGAGCTCAATACTCTAGTGTTGAATCTCAAACTGTTAAAAAAAAAGAAGAACAAGTCAAGCTCAAAGCTCATATAAGGGAGGAAATTATGAAGATTAGAGCAGAAATTAATACAATTGAGACTAAGAAAACAATACAAAGAATCAATGAATTGAAGAGATGGTTCTTTGAAAGATTAAATAAAATTGGCAGACACTTATCCAACTTTATTATAAAAAGGAAAGAAAAGACTCAAGTCCATGCAATTAGAAACAAAAAAGGTAGAATCACAATGGATCCCACAAAATCCAGAAGATCATTAATACAGAATTAATCTACTTTGAGAACCTGTATTCTAATAAGATGGAAAACACAGAAGAAATGGACACATTCCTAGATACATATGAATTAGCAAGGCTGAATCAAAAAGATATAAAGATTCTAAATAACCCAGTATCAGCCAGTGAAATTGAAGATGTAATTAAAAACCTACCAACAAAGAAAAGCCCAGGTCTTGATTGATTCACTGCTGAATTCTATAAAAAATTTAGAGACCTAATGCCACTACTGCTCAATCTCTTTAAGGAAATTGAAAGGGAAGCAATACTCCCAAACTAATTCCTGGAAGCAATCATTATCCTGATACCAAAACCAGAGAAAGATCCAACCAAAAAGAGAGCTACAAGTCAATCTCCCTAAAGAAACATAGATGCAAAAATCCTCAGTAAGACACTGGCAAACAGAATGCAGCAAGTCATCAAGATTATACCCCAAGATCAAGTAGGATTTACCACAGGGGTGCAGGGATGGTTCAACATACCCAAATCAGTAAATGTAATACACCATATTAACAAAGCCACATGATCATCTCGATAGATGCAGAAAAAGCATATGACAAAGTTCAACACCCATTCATGATAAAAATCCCACAGGAAATTGGAATCGACAGTCATTATCTCAGTCTGATACTAAATGGTCTAAAACCAAAAATTTTCAATCTAAAATCAGGAACAAGACAAGTATGCCCACTATCACCATTCTTATTCAATATAGTTCTGGAAACATTTGCTAGAGCAATTAGATGAGAGAAAGAAATAAAAAGGACTAAGGATAGAGAAGGAAGAAGTTAAATTATCCTTGTATATGAATGACATGATACTCTATATTGAAGACCCCAAAAACTCCACTGAAGGACTTTTAGATTTAATAACCAAATTCAGTAGCATAGCTAGATACAAAGTCGACACTCAAAAATCAATAGTATTCCTGTACACCAATAACAAATTCACTGAGACAGAAGTTGAGGAAACTACAACTTTCACAATAGCATCCCTAAAAGTGAAATATTTAGGAATCAGTCTAATGAAGGAAATAAAAGATCTTTATAATTGAAAAGTACATTAGTCTGGAAAAGGAGATGGAAGAGGATGTCAGAAAATGGAAAGATATCTCTTGTTCTTGGGTAGGAAGAATCAATATAATGAAAATGGACCCACTCCCAAAATTGTTATGCAGATTTAATGCAATTCCAATCATAATACCAATAGTATACCTCACATACTTAAACAATCCAAAAATTCATTTGGAACCAGAAAAGACATACAATAGCAAAAGCAATTCGAGGCACCAAAAGCAAGGCAGAGGGCATCACAATCCCTGACTTGAAATTATACTATGAAGCTATGTTGATAAAAACACCATGATAGTGGCAAAAAACAGACCCGGGATCAATGGAACAGATTAAAAGATGCAGAAACAACTCCAAATACACTCAGCCACTTTATCTTTCACAAAGAGGCCAAATGCCTTCACTGGAAGAAAGATAGCCTCTTTAATAAATGGTGCTGGAAAAACTGGCTTTCCATACACCAAAGACTAAAATTAGACCCACATCTCTCACCATGCACTAAACTAAAATTGAAAAGGATCAAATATCTAAATATTAAAACAGAAACACTAAATTTGTTGGAAGACAGAATAAGTAGAATTGTTGAAGACGTAGATGTAAGCAAAGACTTTATGAACAAAACCCCAATCACCCAGGAAATACCACAAATAATCAACATCTGGGATCTCATCTTATTAGAAAGTGTTTACAAAAAAAAAAAAAAATGGGCTGGGATTTTAGTTTAGTAGTAGAATGGTCACCTAGCAAGCGTGAGACCCTGAGTTCTATCCCCAGGACCCTAAAAAATAAAAAAAATTAAAATAAAAGGCTTTTGCATAGCGAAAGAAACCACTAACAGAGTGAAGGCATAAGTCACAGAGTGGGAAAAGAAATTTTGCCAGCTGTTCCTCAAAGGACAAATATCTAAACTATAGAGAGAACTCAAAAAAAATCAGACACCCCTAATTCAAAGACCCAATCCAAAAATGGGCATCTGAAATGAATAGACTCTTCTCAGACGAAGTAGAAATGGCAAGTAAATACATGAAAAAAAAAAAAAGTTCAACATCCCTGGTCATTCACAAGATACAAGTTAAAACAACGCTGAGATTCCATCTCATTTCCAGAAAGAGTGACTCTTACCAAGAAATCAACCAATAACAAATGTTGGTGGAGCTGTGAGGAAACAGGAACCCTTCTCTACTGTTGGTGTGAGCGTAGACTGGTGCAACCACTGTGGAAATCAGTGTGGGGATTCCTCAAAAAACTAAAATTAGAGGTTCTATTTGACTCAGGTAGTCCCCTTCTTGATATCTTTCCAAAAGAATTAAAAGCATCATACCACAGTGATATATGCACACCCATGTTTGTAACAGCACAATTTGTAAAAGCTGAATCTTGGAAAAAACCCTAAATGCCCATCAACTAATGAGTGGATAAAGAAGATGTGATCCACTATCAAATTCAACATGCAGCTATTTAATCTATTGAAAATTCCTCTTTTCTGGGAAAGAAATAGTACTTTCCCAAATTTCTTTTTTTCCTCTTCGTTACTATTAACAGCTTTTTAGCAGCTGATTTCCTCCTTTGAGTCATTCTTGTTTTTCATAAATCTTCATTATAGTTACTATTGAAAACAAACTAAAAATGAAGATGAATAGCAATGAAACTGTCAAAAAGTGAAATATGAATGTTAGGCAATTGTCTAGGGTTTTTCATTTGTTGAAAATTCTTAAAAGTATGCATGATTCCAATTTCAGAAAAATTACACTTTTGTGGATTTCTATTTACATATGGATTTATACTTACAAAGTTCTAAGAACAGTGAAATGTAGTATATATTATGTAATTTTAAATAAGAATTACATATTATGCATCTTTGGCATATCAGAATCAACATAAAAGATAATCAGAGTTGAGCAAACCAAAGCTGAGTTTATTGCTGGATATGCAAGGAGGAGCTTCATAACTAAGATGCAAGTTAAAGGGTGTCTTTCTAACTAGAAATTAAAAGGATAGATGTAGAGCAAGAGGAGGAAGAACAATAAACAGGCAAGATTTTGAGTATAGATTTCTGGATGACTCATGAAATGGCCTACTAATAGGCCATTAATGCTAGTGGTTAATATCTTCAGGTTTCATGGTACTCGTACTCATATTCAGAAACCTGGTTTCCAACAAGTCTGACTGAGGTGCATAAGATTCTAGTGGGCCGCAGAGATTGATTCAATAGATGTCTTCAGCATATGTGCATGCTTGGAATTTTAATGGGTTTCTTTTAAAAGAAGTCACCTGAGAGTAATAAAAATAAACATTAACATTTATTCTATGATTGCTGTGGATCTACACCTTTTTAAAAATAAAAATACTGATAGGACAAAAGTGGGGAAGTATATTGAGGTTTATAGACACTTTAAAAATGACATGAAGGGTTATTTTTATGATCTTCCCATGGGAGTTCCTAAAATCACTTCTATCTTTGGACTGATTTGTAAGAAGTTCTCTGGTAGAGAAAGCTACAAAATCTTAGAAAAAGCAGAGTCTACTCAGTGGGCTAACTTCAATGTCATCGGAATAGCAACAGTGTCGGGAGGGCTTGTTGCTCACTCTGCTCCTAGAGCACCACATGTAGAGTCCGGGGTATCATTCTGCATTGTAATTTTATTCGCATGTTGACACCACTGGCTTTACTTCAGCTTCCTGAGTTTGTGTCTGTATAGGATAGATGCTCAGGTAGTGGTAGTTGAATGAATAAGCCAAAAAGATGGCATTTTTCTTCTCTTAATTCAGTTTCAAATAGTGCATCCTGACCTATTTATTCTTGTGAAGTAGAACCAAAAAACTATACTCTGGAATTTTTTGGAGGAAGGGAGATAGTGTGATGAATTTCGTAAGGGATCTACAATCAGACAAGCAACAAAATATAAACTGACTTAAACTGGGGAGTTAGAGGGGGAAAAGACAGTGAAAGTTGAAATTATGGATTAAGGAAATGGTTTTATCAGGAAAGGTGAGAAATGTCTCATAAAGGAAAGTTTCCATGTGAACAAAAAATGAATCTACCTTTTTGCCAGCTTATTGTAGATGATCAATAGATTTTGAAAAAAAAAACTATCATAAGGAAAAATGAGCAAAACTCTAGAGATAAAAACATTTCATTAATTTAGTGTAAAAATTTTAAGAGAATGAATGAAGGCATTATTTCCCCATTATAGAATGTTCCCATTTTAAGATTGGGGAAATAGGTTTGTCTTGATACATGGTAAGTGATTCTTACTGTTATAACCATTAGATATTCTCCCATTATTCCTGAGTGGGTAATTACTACTTGAAATACCTCTTTCAGAGTGATTATTATAAAATACAACTATCTTGTGTTGACCTAGTGCTTTATTTATCTCATGTTAAAAGATCTTTAGAAATGTTTCTATCATTAATGGGCAAATTCCATTTTACAGATACATCATCAGTTACTAAGAATAATTCTAGTCTGATTAAAGGATAACCATTTAAGATCACTAATTCAAATACTAAATGCTGTCAAAGACATCTTACCTTCAGGCCCATTTTTTTTTTTCTTCGTGGAAGACAATAAATGAGACCTTAGTAGTGGCTTTTCTCTTGTCTTTAACCTGGAGATAAAAAAGGACTATAAAAATAAGCATATTATTTGAGAAATACGTCCAGAGAAGTTTATAAAGATCAATGTAGATATTATGAAATAACAAAACATTACAAATCTCTTTGAGGTAGAGGGAAGCTAATTAAACAGAAAAATACATTTTTGGAGAAATAGATCCCAAATGAGTATTTAAGGAAACAAAAATGACGAAATATTTCTTATGTCTAAGCAGCATTTTTCAGAAGGATGAGAGTTAATTTGTTTTTCTGGTCTTAACTATTTCCTATGCAAGTAAGAAAAAAATGGAACATCTTTTTTCATAAAGGTAATATTAGTGAGGGAAAAAATTATTTTTAGAAAATTTAGAAATTTGTGTGTAGATTGGAAGCCTCTTGAAGGAAGGGAATTAATTAATTTCATCCCCTATTTTCAGACTCTGAAGTTGATCCTGAGAAAAGTTACTCAATAAATGCTTTCTGAATGAATAACTGGAACTAGTACATAACACACCTCCTGATCTCAGTGGAGAATCCATAGCTTACGAAAAGCATCCTGAGGCAGATTGCAACTTAAAATACATTCTTCCACATAAAAAGCCATTATGGATCGCGCAGGGGTTGGCAAGTCATTTAATCCACCATAGAGCAGAAACATTACATATTTGAAATGAACAAGGAGCAGGAAAAAAAAATACTGCAGCAGTAAAACCAAAAAGAGAAATCATAAAATTGAATAAAAAGCCAAAATTTTCTTGTCTCTCAGTTTTCAAAGAGAAATAGATTTAAGTAGAAGAAGATGAAGAGATGTATGGAATGTCACAGAGAGCTTCTATTCTCGAGGGATTTAAAAGCTGATGACTCATTAAATATTATGTACAATTGCCCTTGGAAATATTCCTTTGATGACACTATTTTAATGCTTATTGATTGAGATTAAACTAATATTTTAAAATTAAGAAATGAGATGCTGAGGAGAAACAAATGAAGGAATATCAAGTGGACTGGATGATAAAGATAAAAATCTTGTAAAGCACATTAATTTAACACTCCCCGTGCTCCGGACACTGAGGGCGCAGATTCAGATGAAAACATATCCCTGCTGCCCAGAAACTTCAAGTCCGGGGAGTCAAAGTCATATCAGTAATCGTAATAGTCATTATAAAGACTATGAAAAAAGGAAACTGAGCACAGTGAGGTCAAAAGAAAAGTGGCCAGAGCTTCTTGTGGGAGTTGGAGAGGACTTGTGAATTTTTACAGAGGTACTTTGTAAGAGATGGAGAGCGAGGACAATTCCTGCTCTGCGAATAGTATGTGCAAATGAGAGTGTGCAGAATGCAGAGGTTGTGTGGGACAGAAGGGGTGCCCTGGGGCGTGGGACTGGGGCGCAGGCCGGGGCTGGTGCAAGGAAGGCTCCTGTGGTTGCCATGAGAAGCTACCCACAGCCTGCAGAGCACTAGAAACGTGAGGGGCACTTTAAGGAAGGCAAGAACATGGTGAGACAGAAGGACCACTGTGACCACATAGTGAGGATAGATTGCAACTGTGAATACAGGAGGCAGAGAAATTGGTTAGAAACTGCAAGGGAATAGGAGCTGGGCATACCTCAAAGGGTGATTATAGAGTGTCAGTAAAGCCACGTGGACTGTATAGTCCTTGTGAAGGGCCTCCGATCTACACTGTTGCTGAGATTCAGTGTCCGCACTGAATTTTTAAAATGTGGTACAAATTCTGTAACTTTGTTTTAACATTTCTTTGAGGTTTGATACACTGGAAGTTTCCATACTGGAAAGAATCCAATAATTGTGCAGAGATCACCAACAGAGAACCCTGCTGCCTTCCTGTGCCTGGTTTGTGCACTATCTTCTTGAAAAGAAAGAATGCCAGGGATAGAGAAGAAAAGGCACTCAGGAAGCTTCCGCAGCTGGCGCCAGTTCGGGTGTGCTGGAAGTGGTGAGGAGAGCGTGCTTTCCTCATGCATTTTCGATATTTGCAAGGTGGGTGTTCATGACTTGAGAGTGTCCGAACTGTTATTAAACAATTCTTTCTTTACTTATAGCTAAAGATACTAGACTTGAAGTGTTTAGTGAAAGATATGCTTCTCTTAATTACTCTCTGTTTTCCTGTCATAGAAGATTGACTTTAAGAAATGACCCAAGGTTAGTTTTTAAACTACATTATTGAAATTGCCTTATTCCTTTCGTGTTTATGTCTCTGGTGTTTTCTGATGCCTTATAAAAAGTATTACAATTTCTGCAAAAGTCCTTTTGTAATTGTTGACTATAAAACATGAAATGTACTTTTAATTCTTGCTTCCTGAACATATTTGATTAGATATTGTTGGAAGAAACACAAGACATGTGGCAAATTTAGTTAGGAGCTATTTGTTTTCAAATAATCACAGCACAAACACCCTGATAAAGTATATGACAACACAGAAGATTCAAAGAGTTAAATTTTTAAGTTTTTGAAAAAACTTCATTCATACATGCAATCAATTGGTTATTAACACTTCGCTAAATAATTGAAGTATGTCTAAACTGAATACTATCTATTAGTCTCACAAAGTTTGTAAATCTTCTAAAATAAAAATATGCCTTTGGTTACAAACTGACATGATTTTAAGACCAAACTTGATTGAAATAAAATACCACAATTTAATCTTGTATTAAAACTCTAAATAAATCTAATTTATGCTTTTCAGTTCAGTTGTTCTTGACAAGTAGAAAATCACAAAAATATGTCTCTTTTCAGAAGGGAAAACATTTTTTCCTTTTAGTATATGATGGAATATTTATCCACATGGGAAAAATGATAAAAATAATAGAAATATGATGGTATTAAGATGAAGGGAAAGGTCCTCCTATTTTTAAAGTTAGCCAATTCACACAAGCCAAGGGCATAACAAAGCTGTTTCTCTTCTGCACCACTTGACTCGACATTTCAGTCCAGCACATTGAGCCTGTGGGAAGGGACCCCTTTTATCTGTTGTTGTTGTTGTTGTATTCTCCTGCCTCTCCACTGGACAGCTCCTGAACAGCACCAGCCCTAAGAAGACCATTGACTGCAGGCTAAGTGCTGCTCTCGGGCTAAGAGAATCCGAAAGTCCTTGAGAGCAGCCGGATTGCATTGCTCTCACTGCTGGATCGGGCTTAGCATGGCTCCAGCAGTTGTCGGTGACACATGGTTATGTTATGCAGATGCTTCAAGATCCTTCTTTTAATATTTGAGTTGGAATTGGTTCAGTAGTACTTACTACCTGGCTTTAGGGACTTCAAACTGTCTCGTTCTGTGAGTATCAATTTCTTGACCTAGAATTCCTGTAAGGAAGATGCTCCAGGAAGGGTCATCTGTGAAGCAAATTGTTTTCATTGTTGTGTTGATTTCACCAGACTCTTTGGGGCAGGGTGGGGAGGTGAGGGAATTGTTCCTTCAAATATTGTTGCCTTAGCTTTTGGATTTGTTTTGCTTGCAAGATAGACTCATAGCTTTCTTAAGAGGAACAGTGAAGCCATCGGTTAGTGAACTCATCGAAACCATTGTGTGATCCCAGTTTTGTAATGTAAATTTTCATTTTTTAAAAATTGAGGTCAACATTATGTCTTGTTCAACTTAGAACAGAAAATGGAATTGTCGCATAGCATCTTTTAATATATTGCTTTAACTTTGCATCAAACTCAAACAAGCAAAGCCTCCTAAACAGTTGCAGAGAAACTCACCAGCAGTGAGTAGTCACAGGAGTGTAGTCACACAAGTATAGTCACAGGTGTTCTCAGACTGGCTTTTAGCAGCTGCTCTTCCTTCTATTGCTTCTTTTCTCATAAGAGAAACTGGAAACTGACCAGAGAAATTTGGGGTTTTATGATGAACATTTCATAAGTGTACATTAAACATCTATCCAGCAGGGAGGGAAAGGATAATTTGCTTTTGGGCATTCAATTCACTGGATATCCTAAATGTCAGGTTTCCAATAACACAAAAGCACAGAGATTCACATGTGCCAAAAATAGTTCCATGTTCAAAGATTTCTTCTCGTGAGTAGCATTTACTGGCCTCAGCCCATCTTTACATTAGAAAAAAATCTGATTCTAAGTATAGATTCTATATTCTGAAGACTAAGAATTATAAATAAAAGTTGAACTATGGGAAACTGAACAACTTTCTAAAATGTTACTATTTTCCAGAGACATTTGCATTCAGATCTTTCCTCAATTTAGATCTCTGGCATTCCTTTCCTGCTTTCTAGCATTGCTCCAATGTCATAGCTGTTTTGTGGCTGGAAGAATGCCAAGTTCAAGAATCTGTTGCACAAAGAACTATTTACTGAGACACAAGCAATGGTTCCACTATGAAATAAACAGAGGTAACATGCCTTTAATATAGGTCTTGACAATAAAAAATGAGACCAATTTATCTTTAGCATCCTCATACTATGGAATTCACTGGCAATACCTTTGCTATTTATTATAGAACAGTACCTTCCGTGGTTTTGGAAACACAATTTTCTTAGATTACTCTTACATTTCACCCTCACAGATGCCTAGACATTATCTTCCAAAAGGTGAAGCTCTATTACTCTCTAATTCTTTTAAAATGAGAAGGCCTTTTCACACTAATACACAAGTTTCCTATATTCTACCAATGCTTCTTGATTGGTGGTGTTTTCTCTGACTGCCAAGTTGGAAAAATAGTCATTTTGACTCTTTCATCTCCTTCGTAAAATTCTTGAAATATGCTTAAGTCCTTCAAATATAAATTCCACTTTAGTACTTTCATTATCTCATTATGTCTTCTAGGGGAGTCAAACTTTAGCATGCTTAATAGAAAAACTCATTATATTCTTGGTTCTATACTTAGAGTATTCAGTGGGTTTTAGAAAGGATACAAGAATCTGAATTTTAGTAAATTACTTAAATGCAACCCATGGTCCATAGTTTGAAAAACTATTCTGCAATTTTTTTCATCTCTATTGGGTCTTATAAAACTATCGCCAAGCAAAACATCCTACAGAGTATATCATGTTCGTTCAATAATTTATGCCTTTAGCTATATTGAATAACACCTGGTTTTCAATACTGTTCTAGGATTTGGGTTTATTTTTTGATTTTGGTTGTATTTGCTGTTTACAACATAATGCTATAGAACACATATAGACATTAAAATGTTACATAGTAAAGCAAATTAATGTATTTATTGTATCACATAGTTTTTGTGAGTGTGTCAAGAGGAACTAAACTTTATGTTTTTAACAAAAATCCCTAATACTATACAACATTATGGACTAGAGTCCTTGTATTGTACATGAGATCTACAGATTTGTTTATTGTATATATCTGCTACTTTGAATGTTTTGATTTACACCTCTCTATCCCTCATATCTCTCCCTTGGAAATCATTATTTTATTCTGTATGTTCTGTATGTTTGACTTTTTAAAAGATTCTGTACATAAGTTAGATTATCCAGATTTTTCTTTCTGTGTCTGGCTTATTTCATTTAGCACTATGTCCTCCAGGTCCACTCATGTTAAGTAAATGACAAGATTGCTTTTATAAGGCTGAGTAATACCCCGTGGTGTGTACATGTACACACACCATGTGTACAGCCAGTTTCTTCAGCCATTCACCCATCTATTGACACAGGTTGTTCATATCTTGGCCATTGTGGATAATGTTGCAACAAACATGAGAATGCAGGTATCTTGACAAGAAGGTAATTTTAACTACACTGAGCATATCCTCAAGGGAGGGACTGTTGGGTTAGGTGGTAGTTCATTTTGCATTTCTTCTTTTATAAACATTTTCTTCCTTTTTAAAAATTAATTTTATTGGTACATTTTAGATATGATAACATTCATCATATGGAATTTGTACCTGTACATGATATATCTTGATTCTTCTTTTTTCCCACTCCCCTTTCCTCCCTTCAACTCCTCTTCGCCTCCTCATTTACAAAAGCTTTGTTTCCATTTTTTCTTTCTATTCTCTTGTTTCCTTTTCCCTTCCTTCCTTTCCCCCTTGCCCCCTCCCTAATTCCCCTTCCCATTTGAACATTTTCTTCCTATTTCCCAATATCTGTTATATATTTTGGTCCTTATTTACGCTTTCAGTTTCTCACACCAGAGAGACAATGTGGTATTTAAACATGTGTATCCAATTTATTTCACTTAAGATTATGGTCTCAAGGGGCTGGGGATTTAGCTCAGTGATTAGAGTGCTTGCCTTGCAAGCACAAGGCCCTGAGTTCGATCCCCAGCACCACCAAAAAAAAAAAAAAAAAAAAAAAGATTATGGTCTCAAGATGTATCCATTTACCTAGAAATATCTCAAACTTGTTCTTTCTTTATGGCAGAGTAATATTCCATTACATTATTGCCTAATAGTCATATCTTACCTTCTGGCACTTTCATTGCTATATATCTTCATTTTTAATTTTTTTTCAATAGTAACTATAATGAAGATTTATGAAAAGCAAGAATGACTCGAAGGAGGAAATCATCTGCTAAAAAGCTCTTCATAGTAACAAAGAGGAAAAAAAGAAATTTGGGGAAGTAATATTTCTTTCCCAGAAAATAGAAGTTTTCGATATATTAAATAACAGCATGTTGAATTTGATATTGGATCACTTATGTAATTTAAAATATTTCACACAACTTTCTTTGGCAGAACAAACGAAAACCTTTCAGGGAGAAGTTTCACGTCCTAACCAAGGTGACAATTGCAGCTCCTGGGGAATAGAAGTTAGTGAAAGTCGAATATGTTTCCTTGACCTTAGGAGGTAACTATACATTGATAGGAAGAACTACTAGTGGAGGAGTAACTAGGGAGGAGGCCTGAAGTTAGAACAGACTGTCCCACACATGTAAAACTGAACTTCATAGAGGTCTCCATTTCAGCTTCGTAAATGTCAGAGGTCTACATACTACTTAAGATGCTTGAATATTAAAAAATTATTGTCATTCGATATGAATATTTCTTATTTTCATTGTGATAAAATATAGAAAAATTCACTATTTTAATCATTTGTAAATACAGAGTTTAGTGGCATTGAGTGCATTTATATTGTTGTACAACCATTACTACCATCCATCTCTATAAATTTTTCATCATCCCAAACTGGAATTATGTAACCATTAAACACTAACTCCGGATCCTCACCTTCAACCCTAATAACTACTACTTTCTTTCTCTGTAAATTTGACTTCTCTGTGTACTTCACTGAAGCGGAACCATACACTATCATCCTTTCTGTCTGGTTTACTTAAGTTAACATAAAGATTTCAAGCTTCATTCATGCTGTAATGTGTTAGAATTTCTTCATTTTTAAGTCTGAATAATATTCCATTATATGTATACACCATTTTCGTTATGCATCCATTTGTGAATGAAGATTTGGGTCAGTTCCATCTTTCGGCTATGGTTTATTCGCCATATCTTGCTAGCACCACTGATGTTTGACTATCTATCCAAGTCTCTGCTTTCACTTCTTTGATTTATATGTCCAGAAGTATAATTTCTGCATCATATGATAATTCTATACTTAATTCTTTTAAGAAACATCCTACTTCAATGTGATATTTTTGTAGGAATAATGTAGTTAGTATAATGGTAGCAAAACAAATCCAAATAATCATTATTCTCACTACAAGTTTTAGTAAAATAATTGCATCAAAACTCATACCCACCCACCCTGAAATGGCTCATATTTGTTGATGCAAACAAGTATCTTGCACAAGTTCATTGGTTCCAGTCCTGGATGTCCATAGCCATGTGTGATAGTTTTTTCTCTTCTCTTCCTCTTCCCTTCTCCTTCTTCCCCTTCCTTCCCTTTCCCCTTTTTCCCCTTCTTCTTCTTCCTCCTCCTTCCTCTTCTTCTTCCTCTCTCTCTCTCTTCTGTCAATTCATTTTTGTCTGGGTGATTCATGGCCTCTGATTCACAATCGCTAACTTTATTTTGATAGCAGAAACCCAAAAGCAGAATTCTCAACTGTGAAATTTGTTCAAAAGAATTTAGTTTCATGTTTTGTCTATACTTTTTACTTATTTCCTCATACAATTCTGAAATAAATGACAACTATGAGCATGGTCTGCTAACTTTTGATTTGGGTAGGCGATAACTTACTTAAATTGTTCACAACATTTTTTTTTTTTGTCCTTTGATTACTGGACAAAATTTTGTCAAATTGTATTTTCAGTTTTTCCCTGAGTATTATACTGTGAAAATGCACATACTTTCCACTTGAAATGTCTTTTCAAAATCGTTTGAGATCAAAAGTGAAACTCATGTATTCAACATCCATTAAACTTACAATAATTGTGGGAAATAACGTTTGACCTGAAAATTCATATAGGAATCAAATGCCAGACAAGCTCTTTTGCATGTCTCATTAACAGTAAAACTGTGGTTTGTTGTATCAGTGATGAAAAACATGATGAAAAAACAAGGAATTGAAATAAAATTTAGTGAAAAAATTTCTCTAAATTGTTTATACATTAAACGGCAACCCAAAGATGACCCATATTTCTGCAATATTTATGTAATTTTGAACAACACATATAACATTACATTGTGTGATAGTTTAATCAAATTAGAAAAATATTCTTATTCTGGGGCTATGACAACATATTCTTCCAAACCTGAAATCTGCTTAAGCTATAGCGTCTTAAAGCAATTCAGATCTTTAAATTAATGTACTGTGAATCAAATGTAACTTTACTTTTATGGAGGAAGTGCTTTTAAAAGGCTTGTTAATAAAATCCTAAGGACATATCTTGGATTTGGGAGAATACCCGTGTTAGTTTTATGAGTTAAACACAAAAAAGATTTAAAATATACAGGTAAGGTACCCTATTGTCTTTGTTCCTCAGAACTGTGGAGTTGATTTTAATATTAAATACGAAAAGGAAAAATGTTCCTGACCAAGTCAGAACATTCCAAAATAGTTGAAATCCTTTCTAATGCCTGTGAAAAACATAAAGTAATTATTTCTGCTGCTTTATGGCCCAAAGATCTTATTTTCTCATTGTATCTTGGGTTCAGCTAACATACCTGTAGAGAGAAAAATGTCACTCCTTGCTGAATTGAAAGCCTACATGATCTGCTTCTTTTCCTTTGAGGATAAGTTGTCTATATCTACAATCATGCTAATGTACAAATACAATGAATGCTAATTTATAAAATGAAAGGACTACCTGAATAAATTGTAAATGCAACATAAGAACAACAGAGATGTAAGAGCTGTGATAAATTAAGGTTATGATTTAAAAAGCAAATCAGACTATGTATAAACGAATCATTGTAATAGAAATATAACTTGAACCCAAGTCAATAGCATTTTAAACTAACACTTGACTTGGCATCAAGTGGATGACCAGTGATAATGGGAAACATAAGAAGGGTGTACACATTTCAGAGGCTATTGAAATGGTCAAAACATTTATTTTTTAGTTTGATGACAACCACCAGGTGTGGTAGCTCAAGCCTATAGTCCCAGCACTTGGAAGGCTAAGGCAGGTGGATTGCCATGAGTTCAAAGACAGCCTGGGTTACACAGTAAGTTGAGGTCCAGCCCAAACTACATAGAAAGACCTTATCTCAAAAAGTCAAAAATTTTTAAAAATTTTAAATAAAATTTAATGATGAATCCATTCTTCAGCTAAGCTCACAATGGCATTGTGCCCATTGCACAGCTATAAACTGGCAATTTACTATGTTCTGGCATCAAAATACTGGTGGATAAAAGTCACAGGATAAATGACCCACAAAGAAACTTCAGAAATGATCTGGTCTGTTCCCCCAAAGAGGAGGACATCTGAGCAATTTAACACAAAACATCAGTCCTCTAATTTTGGAAGAGAGATTGATATCACAGTCCTTTTTGTTCAAAGGTGACTTAATACATTTATCATTTTAGCTTTGTGGCTCCTGAGTTCAGAGCATAAACTATGGTTTTATTTAGATTAAACCATCTTGAAAACTGTTTCTTTTTGGAGTTGAGAATTTAGCTCAGTGGTAGAGTGTTTGCCCTAGCAAGACCAAGGCTCTGAGTTCAATCCCCAGCACCCAAAAGAAAAAAGAAAAAAAACTGTTTCTTTTTGAAATTTTTGTCATCTTTATTTGTTCCTCAAAAATGCTGAGTTTATTATTAAAAACACGCATGTACAACTTACACCTAGACTATAACCCTGCATGATGAATTCCAGCTCAGGCAACGTTTTATGATCTAGTGTCAAGTCCTTGAAAAATGAGAGGAAAAAGGGGTTTAAGTGCCTCATGGATACATTTTGGGCTAGATGCTAACCACTTCAACAAGGTGTATGTGTTTAAGCATTAAAAACTGACTGAATTTTCCTTTTCTGATTTGAGCATGCAAAAACCTTTTATTTTCATAACTAGGGCCAAATGTATTTCATACTGTGGGCTTAAACTAAAACTCAAAGGTGAATGAAAGAGCATTACCGTGCAAGCAATAGATGAGATGCGAGGCCAGTTTTAACTGGAAAGAAAAGTCTCTCCATTGAGGCACTTTTAGAGCATGAATTGTATTCAGTACACAAATTCTTCTTTAGTCATACATGGGAGTATGTATTTACTGATTAAGTCAATAAGGATTTATTAAATAGAATAATCTAAATTTCTTTTAAAAAGGCATATAAAATGCAGCTTTTAATTCTTTAAAGGACAAGCTACAAAGCACATGAAAATAAAACACAGTCTCTTAGTTTTTAAAACTATATCTACAATTTGCCTATCCAATGGCTTGCTCATGTGGATATCAGTAACATACAGACTCGATCTAATAACGGCTAATTATGCAGTTGTTTATCAGCTCATTTGAAACATTTTGAGATTCAGTCTAGCTCAGCAAATTACTGTGCTTAAGGCAGTTCTACATTCTAGAAAATTATAATATCCCCAGAAGGCATAGAATTAATAATAAAAATCCTCTTTTGTAAAAGATTATCATTGCAGAGCAAATGGAGCAGATCTTTCCTAACCTACTGCATTTAATATTCTCATTTTCCCCCTGAAACTTGATGGAGAGGCAATGAGAATATCTCTGTTTTATTAACTTATTAAGAGGCACATTTATAGAATTCATGCACTGTATTGATTCCTAAAGCTGCACTGCTGCTAGGAGCCAATAATCACAGAAGAGCAGGATGAGACAATTTGTTATCTCACAATGTTTCTGAAACTTAGTAGAGCCTGAATTTTTATCCAATACAGAAAGGCTGGTTATTTAACTTCTCCCAGCCTCAATTTGTTGCTCTGTAAAATGGGATGAACAACAAAAAGCAGATTCTGTGTGCTGTGAGGATTAAATGAAATAATACATGTAAAATACCTAGTATAATGCCTTCATATGTTAAATAATGTTAATTTGGGCCACTATTATGGTTATTAATATTGGCTATTTCACTTCAAGATTCCAATAAATATACACACATTTAAATATCTATTTGCCTAAGTAGTGATGCAGCTTCACAACGTAACTGCTGTCAAGAAAAAAAAAAGTTTTGCCAGCTGTCCCTCAGACAAAGGTCTAACATCTAGAATATACAAAGAACTCAAAAAAATCAACCCCCCAAATTTAAAGACCCTATCCAAAAATGAGCATCTGAAGTGAATAAACATTTCTCAGATGAAGAAATAAAAATGGCAAATAAATATATGAAAAAGTGTTCAACATCATTGGTCATTCGAGGAATGCAAATCAAAACAACGCTAAGACTCCATCTCAC
The DNA here is from genome assembly GCA_004026905.1 of Hystrix cristata. Lineage (NCBI taxonomy): Eukaryota > Metazoa > Chordata > Mammalia > Rodentia > Hystricidae > Hystrix > Hystrix cristata. The sequence continues at coordinate 23,528 of PVJO010007592.1, forward strand.
TCCAGAAAGAACAGCAGTTATCAAAAAATCAATCAATAACAAGTGCTGGCAGGGCTGTAGGGAAAAGGAACCCTCCTCCACTGTTGGTGGGAATGCAGACTGGTCCAGCCACTGTGGAAATCAGTGTGGAGATTCCTCAGAAAACTACAACTAGAGGTTCCATTTGACCCAGCTATTCCACTTCTTGGTATCTTCCCAAAAGAATTAAAATCATTATACTGCAGGGATATATGCACACCCATGTTCGTAGCAGCACAGTTTGTAACAGCTAAGTCTTGGAAAAAGCCTAAATGCCCAACAACTAACAAATGGCTAGAGAAGATGTGGTTTTTCTACACAATGGAGTACTACTCTGCCATAAAAATGGATAAACTAGAGACATTTGTAGGTAAATGGATGTTCCTTGAGAACATACTTTTAAATGAAATAAATCAGACACTTATGAGTACACATCAAATTGTTTCTCTGATATGAGACATCATAAGTGTAAATAAGGACAAAGAGGTGTAATAAATATATAAAAAGAAGATAATATTCAAAAGAGAGGTGAACTAGAAAGAGAGAAGTGGGAAAAGTAGGAAGGGAAAAAGGAAAGAAAGGGGAAAAGCAAAAAAGGGAAAAATATAAATAAACCTGCTGTAAATAGGGAAGGAGGAGTAGGAGGGAGGGATGGGAAAGAGGGGGGAAAACCAAGATACATCATGTACAGGTACAAAATAACCATGATGAATGTGATCATTATGTATACAATGTACCAATACATGTTCTTGACAAAAAATAAAATTAAAAAAAAAAAAAAAGATGACAAAAAGTTTAAAAGGTGCTTAATGCTCCAGCACTTTGTAGCCTCAAACTGTCCTTGCCAAGCTGACATCCAACCAGCCAGGTTAGTTTGGCTCCCAGTGTTCCAGATACATCACCTAGCTTGACTTTGAAATTGTTACAGCCCCGTAGCAGCTGGGCTTGACAGCACAATATTTTAAAAAACTCTTGGTGTTTCTTCTGTTGAGATGTGCAAAAAAGTTTTGAACTCCCTCTTCATGATTCAAATTTTGTCATAGCTTTTACCACATTCATTACCTCCACGTTAAATCATTGCATCATATTTTGAGAAAAAAGTCTTAAAAACTATCCAAATGCATCAGCTGGAACATGTGAGACTGTTTGCTTTTTGGCATTTGAGCCAAAGATATGTTACCACTTCATTTATTTTGTCAACCTGAACTACTTTTTGACTTCCCAGTAAAATTCAGTGTGCTGTTTTCAGTTTATAAATATAGCTGAAGCCTTAATTTTGAGGGAAATACAAGCTACATCACCCTTCGTACATTCAAGAAATTTGGTTGACAAATGGTCAAAAAAAAACCACCCTTCACCTAAATTTTGGGGCTGATGGTAACTCAATTTCCCCTTGCAAGTCACAGCTTCTAGAATTCTCAGGCTTGTTTAATTGAGGAAAATAACTCATGGTGCAACATATTTCAACTCTGTCTCAACAGTAGAAACTAACTATTGGAGTTAAGCGCTCTTCACTATACTTCATACCCAGATCTTTTTTTCTATTTTAAAACTTGCAATTAATTTTTCTTGGATTTTAAACCACCGAGAAGCAGCCTCTTTTCCTTTGTTGCTCTTCAAATTTTCTGAGGGAAAATGAAGTCTATTACAGGGATTGAATAGTTAGAAGAGTAAAATGGGAACAGACAACTAAAGTGTCTTGTAGGAGGCAGAGGCCAACAGCTGCCAAAGTTGGAGAGCCTCTGAGAAGCAGGGGCTGCAGAACAAATGTTCCCTCTGTGGGCCAGCAGGACCTCAGTGTGCTGGAAGAGAATATTTTGAGTCCTTCCATCATTTGAAAGCCATTAAAATGGTTAACGTCATTCTACTTTTTATATGGCTGTTTTAGAAAGAGCTAGCCTGGAAGAGCAAAGTGTCTTTCCCCAAAGGTTTTTAGAATCCCAGTCTGACCCATTACACAGGGCTGTATACACACCACCTTTCTATCACAGCTGGGGTTGTGCACTGTAATTGTTTAATCTCTCTGTGCTCAGGCTGCTGTAATCACCATAATTCACCCTAATGTCATGTGATTAGCAGCCCTATTGTGATGAGAATCAAACACCACTCACATAATGTCTGTGATCTTTCGCCCCTTGTGGAATCATCCAGGGTTGCATGGCTGAGATACAAACTACAGAAGCTTACGGGGCTGTCAGCCTTCTCCCCAGCTGGGGGATACATGGAAAATGTCCTTACCCAATTGTAGGTGTTGATCACTTGGCAGCCGTAAAAAGTTCAATTCTTCCACCCAAAAAGTAAATTTATTTTCATTCTCAGAAGACTTATAAAGGATTTGGTACAGTGTAGCTGTAGTATGTAAAATGTAGGAAGCAAAGCGACACTGTTAACAGAAAACAGCTCCTAAATATCATTTGCAGAATTATCAGTACATTGGCTCATGTAGGATATTTAAAGGAGAGGTTTGGCAACTGGATGCTTCTTTGTTTTAGAAGAAAGTCAATACAGATGTGATAAGAGCACTGAGGGAAAACAACTGGCAGGGAAATGCAGATGCTAATTATTCTCTTTATCTTAGGGAATACATTTCCTTCCATGCTACAGTCATAAGTTTTGTGAACCATTGTTAATCATAAACACATAGCAATCGATTACTTAATTTCATAGACTTTTCTGAACATAGCAGCAATTAGTCAGAATTAGAAAATTGTTTCCTGATAATCGACACAACAGGATAAAAAGTAATACATAGAAGATTTAAAAATATATGAAAAATAGGCATTTATAGAATGTCACTATTTATCATTCCTATGCTTTTGAAGAGATTGACAATATGTAGTGTGACAAGTTAAATTTTCTTTAGCACAGTACAAAATCTCTGCAATTTTTCTAATTACTGCTTCCCAGAAGTCAGCGAAAAGAGGAATAGACTCACTTGGTTCAGCTCAATTTCCACAGCTTGACAGGCATTGATATCAAAATTAATTCTAAGATGAAACTTCATAAAAGAATCCTATTTGATAAAAGAACTATTGGGCTTGAATCACAGTTGCATTTGCATTGTGAAGTCCCACTTTTATTGTATATAAAATAATGCCAAAGGAGAGATTGAATACCCGGAGAGAGTTCATTTGAGGCATCTTGATAGTATCTGCCATGTGCAAGTAAAGCAGAAGACGTTTTTATGACATCTTCAGAACTTGAAGATTGAATTACAGTTTTAGTAATCATCAGTTCCCCTTCTCCAGTGTCATTTTTTGGTAATATACTGCATGGAGAGACTTATGGCACCGATTTTATAAGCTTGCAATAAAAATATAACAACTGTTGTATTAAATTATTTAAGTTGTAAACCATTTTGTAAAAGGAGAAAAAGTTTTATCGACATGAAGACTGAAAAACTGATTATGATGGAGAGAAAAATGTATTGTGCTGATTACTCCCAAGTTTTTCCCTGGTTTAGCATACTGTAAATCTTCAAGATATCTTTCAAACCAAGGTCTGGGTATGTGAGATGCTTTTATTTATTGATTATTTAGAACTGACCAATGGCAAGAGAAAAATGGAACTTACTTAGTTCTAGAGTACCAATTTATTTTAGCAGAGTTGTGAGTGCAAATAAAGTAAGGGGGAAAGGTGATACAAACTTTAAGTTTCAGTAAAAGATAGTAATTGAAATATAAAATACTTAATAAATATAAAATAACCATATTCCTCCAGGGAAATTAGACTCTAGAGATTGTCTGATCTTTCCAAAATTTTTTCATTACCTTATGTTGGTTATAGGTCCTCATTATCCCTACATACTACGAGACTATTATTTGGCTCCCATATGCAAAGGAGTTGCGGCTAAGATCTTTGGTCTTTTCTAAGATTTCTACACATTCACTGCATTGGAAAGTCCACTCTTTCAAAGTCAGGCTTCTTGCACAACTCTCTGTCCATTATTGTCTCCTTGCTTCTGCATTTCTAGTCATCACCTAGAAATCTAGGCAGATTCTCTGTCTTAGTGAGAATGAGAGAATTCTTTAGTTAGTTAGTTGTTTGTTTTTTGGTGCTGGGGATCGAACTCAGGGCCTTGTGCTTGCAAGGCAAGCATCTAGCCACTGAGCTAAATCCCCAGCCCCAAGAATGAGAGAATTCCATACTTAAACATCTACACTCTCCCTCTCTGCCTCTCTGATTGCTGAGTACTAAAACATAGCTTCAGTCAGCTACACAATACACACACACACACACACACACACACACACACACACACACTTCAGTCACTTCAAAGAAGCAAAAATGGAATCTCTTTGACCAAATAATCTGATCCTATCTCTCTAAATGAAATTAGACTAGGAAAGCCACATATTCCCACCTGGTAAATCAAGCCACACAGAGAAGGCACAATAATTGGGGTTAATGGTTCTTTAGTGTTGTCCAAAAACCAGATTTCCAGCAGTCTTTCTTGCTGCCATGTGTGTTTTCTCCCCCTCATGTAGCCTCAACAACAGCAAGCTGGCCATGTTCTCCCTTTGATAGCAAAGATACGACTAATAATGCAACTTATATGTGCCAGGAACTAAGTGTTATTTAATCCTCACAACATCTAAATGAAACAAGTATTATTCTGATTTTACAGATGAGGACATGTTCAAAATTACACAGCCAAAAAGTATCAGAATCAGGATTCAGATTAAGCTTCTAACATTCAAGTGCTTACCAAGTGCATTATACTTTTCTAATACATTTTCATTCAATCTCTTAAGTCACCAAAGGAAATAGGATAAGAAAGAAGTGTGGAACACTTCATGTTCTTCTATGCATTCTCCTCGTCACTTGTTATACATTCGTTGAGTCTAGATAATATGACAGATTCTATCTTTGATCTGAGGATATAAAGGTAAATAGCATGTAGTCACTGCCTTTATCACCAATTGGGAAGGAAAACAATAAAGAACTGAAGTTCTATATGATGGTATGATCGGGAGGTATACTGGCACTATGGGAGAAATTCTGTTTTTATTTAGTGTTAGCCTGTCTCTGGGAGAACAGTAGATCCTACAAGGGAGAATTCAGCACAATTTCACCCTCAACCAAGAAGTTCTCTGCAAGTAACTGTCTGCCTCCCCTTCACCAGACTGAGAAGGAAGCCATGTAGTTAAGTCAACTTCATCCATTTACCTGGATCAAGGGTCTTCCCCTTCCCTCCACAGCTTTAGATTTATGACCTGGATCTCTCTGATCAGTTTGGAGTAAACTGGGTCAGCAATCTCATTGGGAAATAACTCTTTTGAACTATTTTTCTGACATAAGGAATGCAGAAAAGCAAATTGCTTGATTTTATTACACATTCCTATACCTTCCTTTTTAATCTCACAGCAGTGAGACTTCAAATAGCCACAGACACACAGATAACAAGTAACAAGACTATCAATTCCTTTGACCACTTCTTACCCTTCACCTCTTCCATTGAGACACCCCACCAAGCAGACGTCACTGTATGGTTATGGTCCAGTAGTAGTAGTAAAGAACTACATTCTATATAACAGCCAAAAATTGCATAGATAAAAGCACCAGAATAGATAAAAGCACCTGATATTTCTCTTTCTCTGAATGCATAAGAATCATCACTATAGGTACCGGTCATTATGCTGGGCTTCTTAATTATGCAGTGTCACAGAAGAATCAGAAATCAAAAATACTTTAGTGAAGAAAAGGTTATAAAACTTCAATGAACCAAAGTGGCTAGTATATTTTTTCCCAATTTCAGGGTAACCAGGATGCTTTCTTTCCTACAAATGGCAAGTATCTTTTTTTTCTTTTTTGCCAGCATCAGAATCATTTATTTATTTTATAAGTCTTTATCGAGTTATCATAAACACAGATTGACAACCAGACTATCATGCTGAAAAATATATAAAACACATAAGACAATTGTACTAAATCAAGGTACACTTTTAAATACATTGGCTGTGACAGCTTACAATAACATTTTTCTCTCTCTCTCTTTCCTTTTTTCCTATTATCTGTCTTTTATTTTGTACTTTAATTGTATATTGGCTTTCTCATATAAGAAAAACCAGGAGATGTTTAGGCTTGTGTCTGATTTATTTCATTTACCATTATGGTCTCAAGATACATCCATTTTCCTACAAAAGACTAAAGTTTATCTTTCTTTATGGAACAGTAGTACTCCATTGTGTATAAATAACACATTTTCTTTATCCATTCATCTGTTGATGGATACATAGGTTACTTCTAAGATTTACCTATTATGAGTTGTGCTGCTATAAACATGGGTATGCGTGTATTGCTGTAATATGATGTCTTAAACTCTTGCGGAAAGATACCTAGAAGAGGAATAATTGGGTCAAATGGAATTCTTATTTTTAGTTTTTCAGGGATCTCCATACTAATTTCCACAGTGGTTATATCAGTTTATACTCCCACCAACAATTAAGAAAGGTGTACCCCACCAACCCACAACCTCACCAGCATTTGTTATTGTTTGATTTCTTAGTGATGGCCATTCTTTCTGGAGTGAGATGGAATCTCAGTGTTGTCTTAATTTGCATTTCTTCAACAGCCAGCAATGTTGGGCATTTTTCATGTATTTATTGGTCATTTGTACTTCATCTGAGAAGTATCTATTCATTTCAGATGACCATTTTTTGATTGGGTCTTTAAATTGGGGGAGTCACATTCTTTGAGCTCTTTATATAAGGAATGGCTAACATCATCATAGAAAAATCATTTTAATATTTCCACCAAGACAAGAAACAAAGAAGTTTTTTGGTTTTTGGTTGGATTGTGTGTGTGTGTGTGTGTGTGTGTGTGTATGTTTTGTTTTTTATTTTGTTTTCCCTTGACAATAAAGTCTATGAAACTGGAACTATCACATCTTGCAAATAATGCTTCCCGACTCATCTTGAATAAACAAAGCTGTTAGCAGCTTCAATGGAATGAGGCTGAAGGGAAGAAGAGCTTCAGAGGGTTTCTTTGACCTGGATTGATGAGATCGTGTAGCCAGAGAGTAGGACACATGTACTACCAGATGGATCGCTATGGGAGTCCAGACTGGGTCAAAAGACTCCCAAAGATTTAGGTCAATTGTTTCTAACCAGGAAGCACCAGGGAAACCATATGACTGGTTAAGACCTAGACCTGGAATCTTTATGAAGTGAGAAAAGATTTGAACATTATAACCTACCCTTTAGAAAAGACCTGAAAGGTAAGCAAAGGAAGTAGATGCACATCCATTGAGTCTAGAAAAGCAATGTTTCTACAATTTATTCTACAAAGCAAAGGATATACAATACCTTGGAGCAACCAGAGATCAAGTGTTTTAGATTTCAGGAAAATCTCATACAGAGATAAATGTTTTATAACTAGATACAGCAGGCCTTGAAGATAGGAATAACTATCATTTACCAGAGAAGATTATAAATATAGACATATCTATGAATAATAACTCGAACTACTGATAATGGAATAACTTCTCACTTCACACATACAGTCAGATAATAAGTGGTAATGTCTTTGAATATGAAGGACAATGAATCTATGCAAGGTACTTAGTTGAAAGTACTGGCTTGTTTCTCGCCAGCTGTCACATAGTCCTCTCTAAACTGCTGTAAGTATTGGAAACAGTGGCCTGAGGGTGAAAAGCTCCTAGCCCAGAAACTCATCCCTTGAGCCATCCAAAACTTAATCCCTGACGATTTTGATTAATCCGTGCTGACAAAACAGATTTGGATCAATAGAAATGTCTGTAACAAGAAACTAATTGTACACTTAGTAAGTTCAGTGAAATCTTTGGTGGCTTTAAATTTATATGGAAAAGACCCTATTGACTTTTGAAATCTAAATTCATACTACTTTAGAGTGATATTGCCTTGGGTTATAATAAATTAGAGTGGTCTTCTTTCTCTCTGGGGTAAATAAATAGTCTGAAGGCCTCTAATCTGTTTACTCTGAAATTATGACTATTCTTTAATTGTTATTTACAGAGATTTTAGACCTATTTACATAATGTAAAAAAGCACAGAACACGTACTTCCTATACTATTTTCATACACCATCCCTGTTTAAATGAAGCAGCAAATCACAGCCAATTTCAAGCCAAGTTACAATCTCAGCTCAAATTATTTGGTGGCTTAGAATAGTAAAACGGTGTCCCTAAAGTTGAACCATCTTCAGGACACAGGATACCTCAGGTGTTAGAGAGCTGCTGAGAGGCAACGTAGATGAAGCAATGGACCGGAGTTGAATTTATATTGTACTTTTCACACAGGAAGATTATCTAGGCCTTCAGTACACCTACACGTGAATCCATGTGCGACATCTAACTCTTTTCACTTAATTTCCTTATGGACCATTTTTCTGGAAAGGAAGATGGAAAATATCAGCCAGCCACAAATGGACTGAAACCCGCCAATTACATTTTACATTGAGCAGGTGTCCCAGGCAGGGTTTGAAACCAAGCTACCAAGATGAAAAAAAGAAAACTATTAGAGCTAAACAGACGGCCCCGCACAGAAGCTTATGTAGTTGTCTTCGAATGGTTTTGTCTTAGTGTCCAGGAGCAAGTCTTGTCTGGTAATTCTTTGCAATTTAGAATTATGAAAATCCCCTTCTTAGCAGAAACTGCTACCATATCTAATAGAAGGACCTTACTAATCATTTTGTTCTCAAGAAGGAAAAAATTTGAAATGCCAGGGCTTAAGGTCACAGGTGTATGAAGAAATGCTAAAAGGTCTGTATTTTATCAAAGTGCAGGAACTGTAAGTAGGCCTCACCTTTTAACAAGGTTGCTCTTTTTGTGGCTCAGAACAGAACTGCTCAAACAATTCTCTGCCTTAAAAGGATAGAACTCCATTGAATATTCACTATAATCATCCAGCATGCCTGCATTACTTATATTAAAGAGTTTTAGCAGGCTATTAGTGTTTATGCTGAATAGTTGTACCTCTGTGCTAAGTACACGTAGGGCAATAGGGGAAGGGGTGAGGATCCCTGTTTAATAGAATTTACATGCTGTGTAAGTCTAAATTGTTTAGCTGACTGCTAGAACTTTCATAAAGTCTAAAATAAATATCAGTAAACTTAACAAATATGCAGAAGAACTAAAAAACTGCTTGTTTTGTTTCTTCAAAGGTCACAGATTATTCCACATTACCATAAATAAAATGATAATATGCCCTCAAAATGTCATAAATCATGGGAAATAACTATAGACTTTTCAGCCTAGTTTGAGATATAAATACTTTCAGATTAATGTCTGTAGATTCCCTTCAAATATGAGCAAGAAATATTGCCAAACACATAATTGTCCAAATAAATCATTAATGTGATATAAATTTAAGAATTATAATGTTATTAGCCACACTTAGGAAAAGTGGTTGTAGAATAGTCCGAAGTACATTAATTTAAAAATTTCACAAATCTGAAAGTCATTGAGAGTGAACCTAGCACCACTATTAATATATCCGAAAATCTGTTTGATTTTGGTCTCTGAATGTCTCCAGAGTATAAATCTTCTGCTTTAGTGGAGTCACCTTATAGTGTCAAGTAATCCCTCAGCCACTAACGTGTGTACTAACGATCCCAGTACTATGGAAAAGATGCAATGAAGGAGAAACAACGTCAGAAGCCACATCACCAGAGTCCTACTCTTCCCAGGACATTTGTCTATTCTTCAATCATGTCTCCAGTCCTGAAACCTCACAAAATTCCATTTCTTTTGTCATCTACCTGTAACATATCCCAGACTGGATTTCCCTCTGTATGTCAGACAATATAACCAGAGGTCAGCAATCCATGTCCATAGCTAACTTAGGCAGCTGCCTACTTTTGTGTACTTTTCTTGAAACTCAGCTACTTCATTCATAGGATCCGTGTTTTCTTTTGCCCTACAAGTGTGTTGAGTGGTAGCAACAGCGTCCATATGGCCTGCAAAGCCAAAAAAATGTTTATTATCTGCCCCGTTAAGGAAAAAAAAAAATTGTCAAACTATTACAAACACAAAAGAGAACTCAGGATCTTTCCCCAGAATACATATCTCTTCTCCAGTCCTACTACTGTAACTCTCAATTATTGGACTTACCACATAATACATTCATATTATTGTATAGCTTCCATTTTAATATCTTACTGGATATGAAACATCTCAAAATTTACTGAGTTAAAACAGTCATTTTATGAGATTTCAAGACTCTGTGGATCCAAAATCTGATTAATCCTCAGCAACCTAAGTGGTTCTTCGTGTGGCGTCAGCAAGGGTCACCCACTGGAGCTCACCTAGCAGCTGGGCTTGCCTTGAGGACGTAAGGTAGCTTCGCTCATGTATCTGGTGCCTTGGTGCGTATGATGGTTCATCTTGATTGCCAACTTGTTTGGCTTGAGAGCCACTTAAGGGATTGGTACAACTTAGTTCTGAGTATGTCTGCTGCGTTATGGAGGCGTGACCTTGGGACTATGTCTTGTGCCTTGTGTTTCCTCTCTGACCCTCTTTCCCTGCACTCTGCTGCCCTGTCACCAGGAAGTGAGCTGCTTTTCTGCCTTCTGCCAGGATGTTTTTGCTCTGGAACCATCCAGTCACAGACTGAAACCTTTGAAACTGTGAGTTAAATCAAATATCTCATTTAAATTGAGGTGTTAGCTATTTTTTCCTGGCAATGGGAAAGCTGACTAATACAGTGAATGGCAGCCAAACTACTTACTAAATTCGGCTGGGCCCTTCTGCTTGCCCTTCAGGGAAGGCTTCTCCGCAGGAGCTCTTCAATGGGCGAACTGTATATGGCAATTCGGGGCTTCAGGATACCAAGACGGAAGCTGCCTGTCCTCTGAAAGGCTAGTCTCAGATCTAGCACCGGGAAAAGGAATACACTTCATTTTTTGAGAGGAAGAATGCCAATTGGTGGCCATCTTTAATTTGTTACTACTTCCTAACTGATTACCAGGCCTCAGATCTTTTTCCATACCAGGACACATATCACTGAAATAACAATTTCAGTCTGTGTGTCTCCTTTCCCAAAGTCTAAAATGGGTTCATCTTTGGTTTAAATATCTCACCCTGGTATTCAAAACATTTTATATAATAGGATTCTGTGGAAAGAATCTTATTTTGTATGAGTGCCTTTGCTGATCTTTGGTCTGTTTGATCTTATAAATATTCCTTGCATTCCCCTGTTCTGTTCTGCGTCAATGGGAGATTGGCCTCGCACTTTGTTTTTCCTCAGCTCCTTGTCAGCTTTGCTTGGGTATGCCCAACAGGAGACATGGATGGGACCGTGGGGTGGTAGCAGACAGGAGGAAACCAGCATGTACCTCCCCTTCTCTCTGCTTCCTGATGATCTCGGACAGGGATTGCATTTTTATTCCTCTGTTGTCCCAGACCTAACTGGTTTGGCCTCCTCCAGTTTCATCCTTTCCTGGCTGGTTCTGGGCTCCAGGATCCAGAAACACTATCTTCCCCCTGTCATTCTGATCCAAGGGTGTTTGGCCACTTCCTGAAGTTATTAATCTCTAAATTATTACACCATATCCTGCCCACCATCCCGTCCTTTCATCATCTGTAAAGTCAATTCTCTGGATTAAGTCTTTTCTGTTTAAAGTAAACTAAAGTGATTTTTCTCTTGGTTAGAGCTCAAGTAGCACAATGCTCCACACAAAGCATCCACCCAAGGCAGCACAATTTAGTACCTGGCCTCTCAGCCCCCATGTGCGTGTTGTAATAGTGTTAGACTGTATATCTGGCTTCATCCTTCAGAGCTCAGCTCAAACTTTAACTCCCTCAGAAAGCCTTTCAAAATCTCTGTAGTTTTTACTCATCTCACTCCATCATTCTTTGATGACTTCCAATGTGTATCTCATCCTGATTTATAAACTCATTGAGGAAACTTGTACTTGGTTCTTATTTCTCAGATTTGCACCTATTACGGTTTGTTTCTAAAATGTCCCCCCAGATGTCTCTTGTGTTCAGAGGTGAAGCTTTTGGATGATGATTGGCCTATGGGAGGTGCTTTACTCATCAGTGGATTACTCCATTCATGAGTTCACAGCTGAATGTGCTGTAGGGATACAGTCCTAGTTGAAGGAGATTTGTTATGGAAGGGCATGACCTGGAAGGGGATATTTTTGTCCCTCTTTCTCTCTGCTTCCCAGCCATCATAGGGTGAGAATATTTCTTCCACACAGGCCCTTCTGCCATGCTGTTTCTACCTTGAAGCTAGTCAAGCATTGACTAAACCTTCTAAAATCATGAGCAAAAATAAAACTCTCCTCCCTTAAATCGTAACTGTTGGATATTTTGTCCCAGCAATGGGAAAGTAACTTACACCACCACAGTATCAATGCACACTAAGTATTTAATAAATGTTTCTCTGATTAATAGACTTTAACATAGGACTTATTTGCTTTAATATATCTTCTAACTCTGGCTCATTTCTAGTAGGCATAAAGACTAAATAATGTCTACTTTTGAGTAGCATCCAAAGTGAATTTAGGGGTGCTTTTATGGTTTAGTGCTATTGTTAACTTTTTACTAGCCAGAATGAATATGTTTTAATGAACAAAGGTGGTCTTCTTTTGACATGTGACTAGAGGAATGTGATCAGCACAGGATGTAACTCAATGTCATATATAAGGTAGATATCAAGTAAATATTAAATGAAGAAGAAAAGCCCACACCATGCCTGATGGATTTGTATGAAGAAACTAATGATTGAAATGTTTAAGTGTAACATAGTTCTTTGAATACTTTACAAATTATAATTAATTCTGGTATTAATGAACATGTATTTAATAAAATATAATAAATGGGAGAGAGGGCAATAGAAAAGATGTATAATTAAATTAATTAAGAGTCAACCCCTTAACTATATCCCATGTATTTTGTGCCCTAGATCTGTATTTTGTTTGTTTTCCTGGGACCTTAACAGTGCTGGAAGCAACAAGGGTATTTGATAAATATTTTAATTGTTTGAAGCTATCCATGCTATTATTCTATATGCTATAAAACCAAATTAAAGAGGTGATGTTCCTGTCATCCAATTGCAAAAGTGTCCCTAAGGCACTATTTCAAGCAAAATCATTCAACTTGGATGTTATATTTTGCAAAATAAATTACTATTAGGAAAGTTTGCCATAGGGTTTATTGCTTTAGAAATAATTTAAAATTGTATCTATTCTGAATCAGAGCATAGTCCAGTTTGAGTTTTTAAGATCTGGTCCTACCTCGTTCAGCCTCTGGTATTCTAAAATGACATCAGAAGACACTTTGCCTTTTCTTGCAGAAAAGTATAAGAGCTGGCTAATTTTGAAAATGAATTTCTTCCCTGCTGCTGTTCTTAATCACAGACAATCATTTGAATGCTTTACAAAAAAAGGCCTCAAGCCTCCTCATGTTTCACCTTTTCTTTGCAGTGCAGATCATTTAGAGGGCAGACTTGTTCCAGACAGCTTTAATTAAACTGTACCAAGGATGCAGATAGATGTCAATGGAAATGATCCATAACATGAGGCTAAGCATGTATTTAACAGTGTTCCTTCCAGTTCAATCACCTTCTAGCATTTCAGCGGCTTTACATTCATGTAGTAAAGACCGAATCTGTATATGTATTTTTTTAAATCCATCCCATTAGTGGCCATATGCTTGAGATTCAGTGGATACAAGAACTGTCTGCAATCTGCCAGGGATTTAGGGACATCAATAATTTGTGAATAGTCATGTTGATACTGGTCGAAGGGTTAAGTGCTCTACTCATCAGGGGCACCTCTTTTGGGACTTGAACTCTTAGTTGACTGTTAGGAACCTTATCCCCTGTGAGGATTCCTACTACATGCTGCTTGTCAGACACATCCAGCCGTAGCTGGGAAGCGTTATTAGCTCTGGGATTTAAAGATCTGTGTTGAGTACTGATAGAACAGCATCTCTGAGTCACAAAGCAAGGAGAGTATATTGTGGCAGCCTCCAGGAGGCTTTCCATTTCTATGTTAAGCATGCTTTCCCTCTTTGAGCCTATGCTTTCATATATTTCTTCCTTGTGAATAGATTGCACAGCCTTCTTTGGAGAGTTTATACTTACCATTTGTTCCCTGAACTTGCTGGGAAATTAGATTACATTAGCCAAAGTCGAAATATTAATGTCTCCTGAAAATAAGAGATGTTGGGACATGAAAAGCTTTACTTCTCATTCCCCTCCCCAGTGGGTGAGGAAAGGTACCATGAATGAGTTTTGAAGTTTAACTCATATACTGGTCTTGGATTAAGATTTCTCAAATATAGTTATCTTGATACTAATAGCAACAAAATCATGTAAAAGCTTTTGGTGAGTGTGCTACCCTGTAATGTCATGTGCATCTAAGCTTTGTCTATCATGCCGCTTGCCTTTGGCAGAGTGTCTCTCCTGTAGCACTTGGTGAATGGGTGGATGGATGGATGGACGGATGGATGGGAGAAACAGGTAGGGAAAGGGGAAAAGAATAAGGAAAAGAAAGGAAAAAAATGAAGAAAGCACTTGGGAAAATGGGATAGTCAGTCTGGCCTGCATGCATGTAGTTGCTCTCAGTAACATTTTCTAGAAGCTGTTTTGGATCTGGGAATAGATGTTTAGCAATAAAACATGTCTCAGCAGTTTTAATAGATATGAATTTCAGAGCTAACTTACACTATTATGACCTGCTAGTAACGGCAGCATTCAGTTTCTTTGTTGGGTAAGTGATAGAGACAATTATGTTGTGATGACAGATTTCCATGAGATTTTTTTTTTTTAACCACATATCTTGACAGGATTTGGCTTTAATATGACTGAATACTCCCATAGTGAAGTGTACTATGGTTTCATCAAGAAGCAATGCTTATTAAGCACAGAGATCTTTCGTCTTTCTCTCTTGGAATATCTAACACATCTTAAAGATAGTTTATCTGCTTTGTAGTTGATTTTCGATGTGTATTTGTTTCCAGTAATTCTAACCTTCTTACCTGGGAGTAGTTTTATCCTTCACTTAATTGTCCCTAGTTGATGTCTAGAAGGTGTTTTTAAACTTCATAACTACATAGTGAGGCCTCAGTGGACACCTAGATTGTGTCTGCTTGGGAAAATGCCAAGCGCTAATGAGTATTTTGTTTTATGTGATAGAAACTGAAAGCACACAGCTTCTTCCCTGACTGATCAATGCCCATTCTGCTGTTCGAATGTATCTATACATTCTCAATTGTTTTAAAAAAAAAGGTTACAAGAGGGTAGAGCACTTAGTGTCTGACCAAGGAAAGATCTGAAGATTCGGAACTTTCATTTACTTGGTCCCTTTAGAGGGAAAACATACTGGAGTTAATTATCACTCCCTCTACCTACTCAGATATGCCATCCTTCCTTTGAGATTCAAAGTTCATCATCTTAAATGCTTTTCCTGTTCATTTAAAACAGGTAATAATAAGAGAATAAATTATGTTGGCGAAGTCTAAGCCAGGCAATATAGACATCAATGCAATTTTTGACTTCTTATTTCATCATTTGTAAATAAAATATTTGGTATATATTTGATTTTCTGAAGTTCAAATCACAATGCATCCAATGCAAATTTTGAAACAGATAATCGCAACCTTATTCGTTAGTTAAATAAAATGTCATTTTTGCTGAAAAACCAAGCCTTAGATAATTCAGTAGGCCAACATGATTAAATATGCCTGAGTAAAGAATAATGGTCTCCATGTGGTGCTAACGTTTTGCAGAGGACTAAGTGGAAAGTGCACAGGAGGTTTCATTGGACCGTATCTGGTTGAATTGATACAGAGCTCCCTTTGCTAGTATTTATAGTAATTTATAGCCTACTTGAATGTGCTAGAGAATTCTCAGAAGGAAAGATTTCAACATTTAAAAGTTTAAATGTAGTCTATCTCTCATCTAAATCTTCCTGAGTGTAGAGACTTTGTAAAAAGTCTAGAGGTGATAAGGTAGGTTTTGAATTTGGAGAATAAAATAATCAAATTTTAAAATTTGAGACTAATGACTTGTTGTTCTCTTTATATCCAAACCATCTTCTTGCTTGATGATACTCTTTCATACTTTTTGAGACTCTGAAACTATACAAGCCTCCCCAAATTGGAGTTTATAATAGAAATCTTGCCTGACAGTTAATAATCGTTAATTTTACTGAAACATTCTAATACCTGAACTTACTTGCTTATTACACCAAACATGAAGTCCTTTGACCCTTAAGGCTTAGTATTGATCAGCTCTCCATTTGTCAACATTTACTCCTAGTGTCAACAATGTTCAATGTGGGATAAATTCAGAGATGAGTAGTCTTCTTACTCCACGCACATTTAAAATATTCAGTTCCTATACATTACAATTTTTACTCAATTAAATAGTTCACCTGTTTCTTCTATGGTCTTAATTACTGATCACAAATTGGATTCATTGTGACTATATCATTAAATATCATTACAATAAGTAATTAGCTGTACATGAAACCTGAATTGGAGACAGGACTGGTATAAAAGCCTTCACTGATAAAATTACCTTAAAGGATGCTTAAAGCAAACACCTATTAGAAATTTGACAAAAGCAGCTAAGCTATTTTTTTAATCCTGAGATTGTGGGGAAAATGCTTTTAGAAAGAGTATTTAAGGGCTTGTTTTGCCCTTGGATTTAATAGAAGGGTCTTTTTTTTTAAGATATGGCAATTTTCAGATTGTCAAATGTGTATTAGAGAGTTATGCTCTTGGAAAATTTTATGAATTTCTTTCCATTTCTTGACAATTTAAAATTCAATTATTCAATTATAACTAAAGGTCATTAGTCTAATGTGGCAACTTCATGACAATCTTACTTACTTACTGCTACAAAGAAATTCTCAGTTTACAGAGGCATTTCTGCCATTTGAGAAAGTCTTATTGTGCTTAAAAGTTGGGTGATATTGTGAAAATAATTTGTGTTCTTCTTGTGTTTTATTACTTATTAATACAATATACACTTCATAGTTTCCCTACCTGTTTATAATGTACATTATTTCATGCTTTCCTCTCTAATTAACCTCATCAAATTAACAACAAATGCCTTCTGATAGTGTTAGATTGTGTCCTGAATGTGTCTTTAGGGTTTCTTTCCTTAGTTTTTTTTTTAAAGTAATCTTAACCCGAATATCATTTCCAGATCTAGGAAAATGTGTTTTAAGTCATGTTACAAGTATAATTTCTGCTAAATTGGAACACCAGAAAAACTGAGGACCTGTCAAATATTTTAAGATTAGTTCTGTTTGGTGGGATGCTGGAAAACCTCTCAGGCGGAACATACCCTAGAACCAGATAGAAGGAGTAGTAGGTGTGAGACCCAAACAAGATGGAACGGTCTTTATCCCCGTCTCCCGCACCCAAAGACATCAACTGTGCAGTGTTAGGTATATTTATATAACGCAACTATTGACTGTGTACCTGCTCTGTGCAGAGCCAGGAGTAAAACTCATCACTTTTTCTCTTTTTGCATTTTAGGTTTGCAGACAGTGCTGGAAACACAGATGGGCAAGATGGCACCTGCTCTGGTTCTGGTACTCATGACCCATTTACACAGAAGAGAAATCACCCGTGTAGCTTGCTGGCTTAGCATTTGGACAAACAAATAAGAATTTCACCACTCTGCCTGGTGAGTGAGCTCTTCATACCAAGTGTTCTCGACAACATTCTGAATGTCCTTGTCCTGCTGGTGTAAAACTAGACTAAGGGTTTTAATCGTGCTGTACTTCCTAGCCAGTTTGCTTCACAATAAGCCTTTCTACCTGGGTATGAACAGTTTTGCTTCAGAGGTTCCGATACATTCTGTCAATACAAACTGCCTGACCTTTTAGCTTCCAGCTGGTGTTGTATGAAGTCAGCTTCTTCTGAGCCGCTGGTTAGAGCTTATAAATCTGGACTTGTGATTCATCAACTACTTCAGCATTACCATGGCATCCCTCTGACGGAAGGGGCTGCAGCGCAGAGAAGGGTGATGGCTGGCACTGCCAGCTCTTCCCTGACAGCTGCCTTCCTTCCGAGGGGAAGGGCCACGTGCGTTCTGAAGCCTTTGCAATCTAGCTTAATGCCCTGCATTTAGAAAGACTTTTCTTTTCTAGACAGAGGATTACTGTTTGTATCCACAATTATGCTATTTGTGTGTTTTGGCTGAATTATTACATTTATTCTTCATGGTAATCTCTATGGTGCAGGGAGATTAAAGTGACTTGGACACAGTCTTTACAAACTGGAGAACCACAACTTGGGCCTGGGCCATATGACACCAGAGCTCTTGCTCTTAACCACTTGGCTCACTTGCTTCTCCAAGAATTGCTTTTCTTCAACTAAAAGTGTAGATATTTTTAGATATGTTATAAGAATGAATTCCAAGAACATAAAATCTTTTGGCCAAAACGGATGCTTTGTATTGGTGTCCTGAAGACAGAGTTAGAGGTGGATAGGCATGTGCATTTTCTTCTAGTTCACGATTTACAAGTTGGTACAAAGGAACAGATACTGTGGTACTAAGAGTTTTTCTGCCTGTTTATGCATTCAGCCATTCTTGTACCATGTAATTGTTCCTAATTATCCTTCCGCTTCCCACCATAGTCAAGAGCCTGTGGGACTACTTGAGCACATATGATGAGAGTTTATTTTAAATAAAGGGTGAAAGTGACTTTCTTTATTCTCTGTAATATAAAAACATGAATCAGTAAAGGTTCCTCTTGAAACTTCTCCAAGGAATGGCATGCATTTCCAACTAATCTCATAATTTGTCTTTAAGGGTTTGGCTGTGTTCCACAATTGAGGGGGGTTATTTAATCCAGATACAGAGAGAGAGAGAGACAGAGGGACAGAGAGATAATGGCAAGGCCAGAGAACAGCAACTTTTAGGTTCATGGTACTCATTCATTAAATTGACGTTTTGACCCCAACACATGTTGATGGCCAAGACCGCTATGAGTGACCATTATTGTCAATGCTTGACAAATTGCAAAAATACCTTTCCTAAAAAGAACCATCAAATTGGTGATAAACCTAGCACAGAATCTAGTATTCCCAGGATATCAACTACTTTTCAAGAATGGGTCAATGGGAAATCAATTAAGCTTCCAGGAAAGATGGCCTTTAAGAATACATTTGGCTGGAACCTGGTAGACTTAGAGAGAGAAGGTACTTGAAGTCTGGATAAAAGGCTGGAGATGAAAGTGAGAAAAACAGAAGAGCAAAAAGTAAAGAAGTACTGAGAAAATTTACACACAACACTCACACACACACATTTTTATTACTGCCCATATAATACAGTCCAAATGCCTTCTCACGGTATTCAAAGCTCCTCATAAATCAATGCTGTCCTGTTTTTTGACTCCATCTCCAAGTACTCTACCATGTGTTTTATGTCCTGCTGGCACACTGTGTGCTTTGTCCCAGCAACACAGCAGTGTCCTGTGTCAGCACCCTTCAGTGAGTTTCCTTCTCTGCCCCCACCTCATCTAGTTGGCAATATCTTAGTTTGAGAGCACTGAATGCCACTTTCTTTTTATGAAACACTCGCACACTCCCCTGCTTCCAAACTCCTCCACCACCACACCCGACCCGAGAAGAAGCAGTTGCCTTTGCCACGAGCTTCTCTAGTCCCTCAATGTCTTCCTTATTATATTGACATTTTCTAGGGATCAAAAAGCATACCATAGCCACCTTGCACATCTACTACACCATCAATACCTTCAATACCTTTTCATTTGCACTGTGTTGCTTTGAATTTCCAGGCTCATTTCCCCAGTTCCTTCATGATACTTTTTCTCCTTCATTCTCACTTTCAGAATATTCTCCATAGTGATATTGATAATAACGAGCATTTGTGTAATACTTCATCAATTATCAGGCACTTTCAAATCTGTACTACTTTGCTAGGCTTGGCATAATAACATACTAGAGAATGAGTACTTTAAACCACAGCAAGTTGCTTTCCCACAGTTCTAGAGGCTAGAGGTCCAAAATGAAGGTATCAGCAGGTTGGGGATCTTCTGTGGTCTCTCTCCTCATCTTGCACATGGTTCTTTCTTGTTGTGGCCTCACCTGGTCACCTCTCACTCTCTGTGTGGTCTACTTCCTAATCTCTCTTCTGATAAATCATCAGTTGTATTAAATTATGATCTGCTTATATGACTTCATTTTATCTTAATTTTCTCTTTAAAAGTCTTATCTCCAAAAATAACTGTGTTCTGAGGTATCAGGAGTGAAGAATTTCAACATCCCAGTTAATGGGTGGGTTTGGGGTGAGGAGACACAGTTCATCTGACAGCAGAGTCCACAGTCTCATTTATCCTCACAAGCAAGAGCTGTAGCCAGTATGTTCTATTTCCACAGTGAGTTTCTTCAAAAGACTGCTCTTCTGCACCTAACTTAGGTACAGATCTAGATTTCTGTGGTCTAGATCTAAAGTCCATTTATTTTGGAAAGCGCCTTTTTTCTTAATGAATAGGTGAAACAATGCTTCAAAATCCTAGAGTTTCTTAAAGAGTTTAAATTGTCAAGGTCTAATCCCCCTGTCAGTATAAGGAGAAGTAGAAAATGTCTCCATTTCTAACATTGAGAAAATAGATAGGCAATGTTAAAAAAAAAAAAAAAAGGAGGGGGAGAGTGTTTCATTCATTAAAAGCCCGAGTAAGGGATTGCACATGTTCCTGCTGCCCTGAAGCTCCAGTGACACATGCGTGACTGTACCGTCTGACAGCCTGCAGCACCCAATGGCACCATCCCGTGCTGCTCAGTGGGACGGTCGCGCATGTGCCACAGGTGGCTGAGAGCCGCCCAGCAGCGAGACGTATGAATCGGGGCCCTGTCGTGAGTGCGTTAAAGATGTATCTACTGGGCACTTCAAATGGACAAGTGCCAGCCCAGCCTACTTAAGAAAGGAAATGGGAAACTTGTTGTCTCACATAGCAGCTTTTCTGACCCCACGACCTACAAAACACTCATTAATGCGAATAGCTCCTTTCGTGGGAAGACAATGGTGATTTGCTAACCTTTCAAGAGCTCGATGCCAGGCCAAAGTGGAGACACTGAGTGGACCACAGTCTGACTGAGAGCCTTTTGAGAGCCTTAGCTGAGTGGGCAGGAAATTCTCAGAAGATGCCGTGTATCTCGGGACTCACTCATTTCTGCTCCTCTCTCATACATCTCTCGTACGTCACTCTATACTACGTCCAGGAGAAGTCAGAACATGCAACCCTGTGCATTTCAGCCCTGAAGCTGAGCTGCAGATGGAAGATGCGACGGGTGCAGTGCTGCCGGTGACCTGGACGGAAGCTGGTCCAGCCTGGGGCCACCCTGCTTCAGAAGCGGGTCGCTATCTCTGTCCTCTTTTCACTCGTGTGGTGAACGTGGGGAAATAATGCAAAGACGTGATCCCAAGGCAATTCCTTTCTAATCGAGAATCATCGCCCTCTCTTTGGTGAGGTGGGAAATCTGAACTCCTGCCGATGGGAAAGATAGTTTTGAAATATTTTTAGAGATGAATAGCTGCTGATTCCACCCTCACCAAGCCACCAGCTCTTTTCTCTCCTCCCTTCTCTCTGTCACTTCCTCAGACTTTTAACAGAAACCGTTTATATTAGCATGGTGATGCCAGTTATGTGTGCAAATAAATGCAAACAGCTATTAAAAGTTCTGGAAGTAGCATAACCATCTTTTTACACAATTTGTGCTAGTGAGTGCTTTTTTATTGTAATTTCCCAAATCCACTGCCAAAGAGCATTTCCCAGAGATCTTTGTAACAATATTTGCCTCCAGAACGTGGTCACAGAACTCTGCAGTGATCAAAGGAAATACCCTTAAGATTTGAAATTTAAGGAATTTTTGCCATTCAGGAACAAAGCATCACATCAATAAATAATCAGGGTTTACTCAAGTGTGTACTTGATTTTTGGTCATGAAAGCTTTTTAAAAAAATACGTGCGAATCAACTTTGTTTCTGCCCCCTCGCCAAAAGAATTTAGGATGTCGTTATTGTCACAGTTAGTCTAGGCTGATAATAAATCCAGCCTCTAAAACATAGAGGAGTTTTAAAAGACTCTAACAGTAAACAAAGAGAGTTTTAGGCAGTTATGGGAAAGTGAGCATTTTTTCGAGGAGTCTTGATTTCCCTCTTGCTTAAGTGAAGCAGGCTGTGAAAATACCTATTAGCATATTTTTTCTGGATCTGTGCTGTGTTTGTACTTAGGAGTCTCGCATGCTTTCTCCTGCTCTCCTAAGAGATCTTCCTGCTCTTCCCCTAGTTGTTGAGCCGTCACCAAGATGGACAGATCAGGCCAACCAAGGAGAGCCTGAGGAGAGCAAAAGCAGATTTACAAATCCTGACGATGCCTTCTAGAGGCTCTTAGCAAATACCTGGATGGGTTGCCAGAAAGCCATCTGAGCCAAATGCCCGAAATAGGTTAAAAGATGACACCAAAAGATTTTTAAGCAGGAATGATTTCATTCTTTCCTCTCACCAGTTATAGGGTTAGCAAATTCATGCTCTGATTTGTTATACCACAAAGGGCTGACTCAGAGTCCTCGCCATCCTCTGAATGCCTCGATGGCACTGGAAACTGACTGTCTCCTTAGAATGAGTGAGACAGGAGGTCTGAGCTCCTTTCCTTCAAAGACACTCTCCAATCCATTATCTCCCACCTGTGTGCAGTGGTCTAGTCCATCAAAGCACAGTGATTGAATAAAACTTTCATTTCAGATAATGAACACATTGATTTAATAAATTATTTGTACTATATGGTGTTATAGTTCCCTAAATGAACATTGTAATCCTAAAATGGGAATAGTTATCATTGATCCAAGTTAAATCATAGCCACTTCTTTTAAACCGTACAGTCTAATAAGATACCAACCCGCTGATGCTTAAAACAAAACAAAACAAAACTGTTATATAAGTACTCAATATTTTCCAGCTATTTTAAAGCCACCTGTTTTTACTGTCCTAAGTATATGGGGCATCAAGCAAACAAATTACAGCTATGCACATCTAATTTATGAGGTTTTTCTATTTTTATGTTTTGAGCAGGCTAATCCAGGTGGATGCATTAGCCTAACTTTCAGAGATGAATCTTGAAATCTTGCATTGCTGCGACTTTTTTTTACCTTTTTCTCTTCCAAACTCTAGTGTATTTTTGGCTTGTCCTGAGATTTAATTGGAAAAGCGAGACAGAGAGAGAGAGAGAGAATTGAACCTTATGTTTGCTAATCTTCTAGAGCAGATTCATCAAAGGAATTTGAAACCTGTTTTACCCAGTGTTGCTTTTGAAAGATCTTTGTGCTTTCAATCATTCTTTTTTCCTTATGTGCACTGAGCACACTGTACTCTTGTTTTCATCTCATTTGAGCTTTTCATTTTGCCCAGACATGATGGGAGTTTAATAAGTCGGAAGTGGGCAGGAATAGAATCAGTCACCTGCCTTTGCAAAAGTTTGAAGTTTGGAGCCACCAGGAATGGGGGCAAAATTATTTTCTGTGGTGGTTCTGCTCCAGCATGGTAAGTTAGACAGGCCAACTCTGCTTACCTTCCCAGAGCATTTTTTTTGTTGTTGTTGATCTCTAGTGCAAAGCTGGGCCATTCCTAAGCTATTTATGGAGAATTTTCTCTCACTCTTTTCCGTTAGTTACAAATTAGTGGGTTTCATTTTGGCATATTTATACACACACATAGCATACTTTGATAATTTTCACCCCTCAATGCCCTTTCCCTACCTTCCCACCTCATTTTGCCTTTTGTTTTATTGGGTGGCGTTTTAATGTTTATAACATATTTTGCTCACTCTCCCTTTAAATACCCACCAAAGGTCTCAGAGTGATGGATGTGTTTTAAATAAATGTAATATATAAATCATTCATCAGATATACTTCAAAACAGAGCAGCTATCAGAATACTCTGAAAGATTCATCAGAACACTGTCTTTCTTTCTTTTTTTTTTCAGCCATGTAACCAAGTTAAATAAACGTGTGTCAATGCAAAGCTGAGATGAGAAATGCCAGAGTGCTTTATGGATTAGGAGTCAAAAAGATGGGAATTCTAGTCTTGTCTCTGCTGACTGTAGTAATGTTTATGACTTACTCCTAGCTGCTCTTCTCTTTGGCCAAAGACCAGAAAAATGTCTATAGAGGATTTTGAGCTTCTAAGAAAATAGCCCTAAGTAAATTCAATTGGCAGCAGGGAAGCCTTGTATTTGTAAATGTGGAGTGAGCTTGCCAGGATACATGTCCCAGCACCCCCACAGTTTGCTACTTAGCTTTGGGTTGATCCCCTCTGAAGAGCACTAGGCTGTTTTGGGTATTATATAGAATACTGCAGTGAACATCTTCTCTTACATGCAGAACATGTTTGTGCTCTTCTGTGACTATCCCTTACTTTTAGGAATTCTCCTTCCTGGTAAAACTCCTTCAACCTAAGATTAAGAAAATTTAAATTGTTTATTCGTATTGATAAATAACCCTCCAAATGAGAGTTAGCATAGGTTCCCATTTCTCCACAAATTCACCCATACTGTTCACTGACCATTTTAAGTTTTTATCTTTATTAGTCTTGAAGCTAAAAGATGGAATCTCATTGTAATTTTCACATCTTTGATTTTAAGTAAAGATGGGCATCTCCTCATATTTTAGTAGCTATTCATTAACTTACTCATACCTCATTTCCAATTTTCTGTTTGGCATTTGGATTTTTCACTTACTGGTTTACAAAGCTCTCAATAGATTACAAACTTTAAAGCCATGTGTTTATAAAAAGAAAAATACTGGAAAGCAATTCTGACCTATTTCAATCATTGGGGATATTTATAAATTTGAAAAAGTTAAGTAATTAGCGTTAGTCGCTTTATCCACAGATTTGCGTCTATGGTTTCAGTTACCCACGGTCAACCACAGTACAAAAATATTACATGGAAATTTCCAGAACTTGGCAATGTGTAAATTACTTTGCCATTTTGAATAGCATGATAAAATCTTATGCTGTCTTGTTCCTTCCCGCTAGGGAAATGAATCATCCCTTTGGTCAGCATATCTGCTCTGTATATGCTACTTATCCATTGTCACTAGGCAGAGATCTTGGTTACCAGTATCACTGTGCTTGTATCCAAATAGCCTTTACTTTACTTAATAGTAGACCCAAAATACAAATCTAGTGATTGTGGCAATTCAGATGTGCCACAAAAGCTGTAAAATATTTCTTTTAAGTGAAAAGGTGAAAATTCTCAATTAAACGGGGGAAGAAAAAACCCAATGTAATAAAATTTCTTGAGAGAGAGAGAGAGATCACATTCACACAAATTTTACTATAGTATGTTATTATAATTATTCTATTATTAGTTACTGTTATTATTAGTTTATTAGCATCTCTTACTGTGCCTATCATGAGTCCCTATGAGTAGGAAAAACAGTATAGGGTTTGATGCTCTTGGTGGTTTTAGACATCTGCTGGGGATCTTGGACCATAGCCCCCAAGGATAAGATGGGAATACTGTACCAATGAGAAAGGGCACAACTCCTAAAAGCTAAATCTTGGTAGTGGTCTGTACGTTCATCAACAGATGAATAGATAAAGAAAATGTGTTTATACACATTATACAAATGTGTATACTGTAGAGTACTACTGAGTCATAAAGCAGGATAAACTTGAATCATTTGTAGCAAAATGGATGCACCTAGAGACCATTATTTTAGGTGAAATAAACCGGAAAAACAAGCTTAAATATCATACTGTTTGCCTTATGTGAAAAACCCAAAGTATACATAATTTAAAGACCAGAATAAAATACAGACAATCGGAAATGGGGAGATAGGTCTTTTGCAAATGGGAAGAGGTTCTCAAAATGGAGGAAGGGGAGAATCAGGGGAGGGAAAGGGGAAATAAAAAGAATTAAAATGTGTTATATACATGTACCAATTCCCCATGACAAATGTGATCTTTACGTACTGCAAACATCTACTAATAAAAATAATAAAAGAAAAAAGAGCAAAACCTTCCAGGCAGACATAGTGCAAAGCTCTGGCTATGTATTACCTGGTTTATGACCAGCATCATTGAAATAATCCATACTGCATGGAAAGTGAAATCCAGCAAAGTCCAAGATGTGATCTCTGCCCACAGAGTACACAGTAAAGAACATAAAACACACTCACATGAAAAGCTGAGCCAGTCCAGGGAATTAGCAATGCACAGCATGACCCCAGTGTGCCCCATCTCCATGTACTTCACGCATTCATTTGCTTCCTATATTCATATGTATTCTGATGGGTATACAAGACGACAGAAGGAATTCAAAAAGCAAATACTGGTAAGCTTGCTGCAAAAGCCGGCATGCCCAAGTGGCCATGGAGATTACCAAAGAGTGAAATGTGTAGTGAAATATGGAGTCAGTGCCTGGCATTACAGGTTTGTAATGAGTGCATCAACAAAGATCCACTTTCTAAAGTGCAATGATAAATCCTAAATACATGGGGCAGATGGTAGGTGCCATGGAAATCTAGAGAAGGAGGCGTCTCTTCAATAAAGGGGGACAATTGCACCATACTTCAAAGGATAGGTTGGACTCAGATAAGCAAGGGAGACAAGTCCTGTCCTAAGGGAACCTGAGTTAGTGGTGGCTTTTTGAGAAGCCGTGCTCTAGGATTTGAGAAGGACATCATATCCCCAGGTGGAGTGGTCAAAGAATGCCACCTAAAAGAAAGCATGCTTTTAAATATGCAGAGAGAAAGATCCAGAAGTACGAAGGTGGGAAGCAACTGAGAGGGATAGTAAATGTACAAAGACAAACAGATTTGAGGCTTGCATGAGGGAATAGAGAAAAGTTCACATATGAAAAAGGGGATTGGGATCAAATTCCTGAAGGTTTTGACTGTCTGATTTACCTTGGATTTTTATGCTAGAGGAGCAACTGTTTCTGAGAACACATTGACAGAATAAAATTGCTTAGGATGATAATTTTGACATGTGAATAATGGATGAATACTTGGAAAATATTGAGTTAGAAAAGGGGATAATTAATGTATTGATATTAGCGATCAACTAGCTTAAAGAAAAAGTGGTTTGTAATTTCTCCAATGTATAACATGTAAAGCTGCTGTAGAACTAATGCCACAAAACGTTACATAAAAAATAGAAATGACCCAAACTCAGGACTCTGTGTGTGTACACTGAAAATTCTAGTGTGGTGGTTCTTTCTCTAAATCTGTAATTCAGCTTTCACATCCCACCATTCACTTATTCCGATTCTGGCAAGTCCTTCTTTGTTGGATCTGGAATTCATACCCTTTTTCTTGCAGAGCTGGAAATTCCAAACACGCTCTGGTCATTGCACCTCATCTGTCATTCTAGGAATGGCTTTATTTACTCTTGTAATTTGGAGAAATGAGGTGATGGTAGAAAAAGCTCCGAATAATGGGAAGAAGGTGTTGGCTTCACAGAACAGCCAATTCTTTTCTCATTTCATTTCCTTTATGTGTCGGTAAAGGTTAGTTAATTGATCTGCGTCCCCTCCCTGTAAGATGTAGCATTCATTCGACAAATATTTATCGAGCACATACAAGATGTCGGGCACAGAGCCAAGCACTGGGAAATAGTGTTTAAAAAATAGAGTTAGCCCTTGCTCTTAGAAAGCTTACAGCCTCCTCGGACAGGTATTGAGGAGTTCATGTCCACACCTGACACCAGGCTGAGCTCTTCTTCCCTTGAAAGTTTCCTCTATGAGCAGCACAACCCCAGTGTGCCCCATCTCCACATACTTCATGTATTCGTCTGCTTACATTCCTTTGGCCCCTTCTGATGGACATACAAGAGGACAGAAGGAATTTAAAAAGCAAATACTGGTAAGCTTGCTGCAAAAGCCGGCATGCCCAAGTGGCCATGGAGATTACCAAAGAGTGAAATGTGTAGTGAAACATGGAGTCGGTGCCTGACATTACAGGTTTGTAATGAATGCATCAACCAAGATCCACTTTCTAAAGCATGGTGATAAATCCTAAATACATGGGGCTGACGGTAGAAGCTGTGGGAATTACAGAAGGAGCCATCTCTTCCATAAAGGGGGAGCGTTGCACTGTGTTTTGAAGGATGAGTTGGACTGAGATAAGCAAGGGAAATGGGCTGTGTCTTGTGGAAACCTGAGTTAGTGATGGCTCTTTTGATCACCTAATACAAACTGAACTATGTGGGAATCGTCCTGGGCTTCAGGCATGGCTGGAGTCACAGGAGTCCCACAGCTTCAGTTTGTTCCTCTGCCCCACTACTGGTGCTACTTTTCTTTGCGCCGGCTTTATTCTGAGATCGACTAGCACCACATGGCTGTTCCAGGAAGCTCCAGAGTTATACAAACTGCAGTACAGTAGCGCACACCTGCAAACCCAGCACTCAGGAGACTGAGACAGGAGGATGGAATTTACTGATTCACAAGATCTGGTTTATGTGCCTCCTCCTGTGTGAGTTGTGTGTGTGTGTATGTGGTTAGCAGAAAAACAACAACAACATCACCACCGTGCACGCTCCATGACAATGAACTCACTGTGCACCGGGGACCATTCTGAATAACTTCCATAGATTACTCATTCCCTCCTCCTGACATCCCTGGAGTAAGTCATCTTTTTTCCCCTATTCTAGGGATTGAACACAGGGCCTTCATGCTGACCTACATCACCAGCCTTTTTTTCATTTTTTTATTTTGACACAGGGTCTTACTGGTCACTAGTTGCCCGAATTGATCTTGAGTTTGTGATCCTCCTGCCTCAGCCTCCCAGAGCGCTGGAATCACAAGTGGGCCAACTGGTAATCTTGTCTCCACTTCCAGATACAGAAACTGAGACACGGAGCTGTGGAGTGATTTGTCACATGGCTAGCAAATGGCAGACCAAGGTGTTGAATGAGGCCATCAGACTGCCCGATCCGTGATCCTACCTACTGTGGTCTACTTAACTGATTTCTATCCGTGCAGAGACCTCAGTGATGCACTGACTCAGAAATGAGAGGGTACACTGGGAAAACAAGGAAAGGGCCAGCAAATCAGGAAGTCAGGCATTTCAGCCTGGAACCACAGTCGTGGAAACCACAGCCAAATGCTGCTTGTCTTCACACCGCGTCAGTCCTGGCCACACCCAGGTGGTCACTGCCTGACCCTTGAGGAAGAACAGAACAGTCATCACAAAAAAGGGGAGTCAGGCCCCAGAGCCTACCTCAGTCCTGTTCTCGCAACAACTTTAGGTTCACCTTCATCGCATTTACTCAGAACAGATGTCCTATCTATGCCGATCTTCATTTCCCCTTCCCTGCTTTGAATCTTCATTCATGTAATATGCATAGATCTTGGTTAAAACCAACAATGCATTTAAATGCACACACACAAACACGCAGGTGCTTTGCCCACTTGTCATGAGCGGCAGCAGGCCCAGGCAGAAGTGTGCGCTCTGTGTCCCTTGATGCAAAGCAAAGCGGACACAGATGAGAAAGCACCACAAAGCACCCCGCAGCGACAGCGTGGGTGCTTCAGAAGAGAAATGGATACATTAGCAAAAGTTTCCTTCCCTTTGAGGTAGAATGTGCTTTCTCTCTCTCTTTTTTTAATGGGAGTTAACTTTAAATAAATAAAATCCAGGCTGTAGGCCTCAGAAAACTAACACGGTTTTGACAGTGTCATTTCTCTGATTCCTAGAAGCATTGTGGGAGTTAACTTGGGCCCTCATACCAACTTTCTTTCATGGCAGGGAGAGCACATTAGTTTTTTCATCCTGGTCTTATTGATTTCCCCTCAGTTCCTCCCACATCCTCTCTGCCTGCCACTGCTGCACCTCTGCCCGCCCTGCTCCGGCACACACCGCGAGGGCAGTGAGAGCTCTTTCCTTCTCCTCCGGCTCTGGAGTCCCAAGCACTGCGGCCTTTGTACCCCGCCTTGGTACAAACCTCTCCCGTGCAGGGTCTTTGAAAAGGAGAGGAACCGAAGGCCCTGGACCCGCACCGGTTCAGGGAGGAATCAGAAAGAGCCTTATTCTCAGTTAGCAGACTTTTTTATTAGTCTATGTTTGCAGTAAGTGATGAATCCATTCATTGTGTGGAGTTGGTACACGTACATATCTCAATTCTTTTTACTTCCCTTCCCCTCCTCTCTGCCCTGCCATCTCTACATTCCCTCTCCGTTTGCAGAAGGTCTATCTCCCTGTTTCCTATTGTCTGTCTTTCAGTTTGTTCTTTATTTACACTGAGGGCTTCTCATTTTTAACTGGACTTGGAGCTGTCTTCCTTCAGGACACAGTGTACGAGCCTGGTAGATGGACAATCTGTCTTGTCTTCTTTCATGGTTTTTGTTTCCCTCAAATTCCCCTGAATAGTCAAATATCCCGTCACTAGAGCCTCTCCCCACCAAATTTTGTAATAAAATGAAGCCTCTTTTAAAAAACGTAATTACCTTTAGGAAAAATAAAAGGTAGAAACCACAAATGCAGTGTGTTTTGCAGCATGAGAAAAAGTATTAATGAACAGTGTGTTTACCTTCGTAATGGTCCATTTTTTTTTTTCATTCTTAGCATTCTGGGAATTGCTTCCAAAAGAGACTCTGTTTGAGACACGTGGAACTACAACTGCACAAACTTTAATTCAAAAAAGCTGCTACGATTCAAGAGTTTTTCCGAACTTCTTGCTTGTGACTAAGATTTGGAAACTTATAACTTCTAGGTTTTAAATTTATGGGACAAGAAATATGTGTGTGAGGTGGAGAGTCACAAAATTACATGCAAAATTGTGCCTATGCATACGTTTGTGTTCCAAGCCAGGCTGAGCAGGAGGGCTCAGAAGTGACGGTGTAGAACAGCAGGCAGGGGCGAGACCGTTGGGTCCTCGGCAGTGCGAGACCTCGGGGTGACTGCTAGAAAGGCGGGCGATGCCCCCAACCCACCCCAATGCCAAGATGTGGGCAGTTCGGGACGCTGCCCTTGTAGTGCGACTTGAAGTGAAAGAGGCTGGTGGCGGGAAAACTGAATTGAGTAGTCGCTTCCAGTGGTGCTTATTTTTTCCGGTCTTGTTTTTTATTTGATGTTTTCAGAGAGATTTTTATTTTTGCCGCCTTTTTTAGTTTCTTTCTCCATTACAGTGCCTCAACACTCTGATTGGCTTTGTGTGGGCCGAACAGGACATATTGCTTCTGGTAGGATAGCATTTTCTGTCCTGTTGATTGATGGATTAATTTTTATTGAGCACAGTGTGCTACCAGCAGAACCAAAACTCCAAGATACAATTCCAGCTCTAGGAGTTTATGTTCGGATGAAAAGACAGACAACATAGTCAAACCTCCCAGTTTCTTTTCTCATTCTATTCTAAAAAAAAACAAAAAAAAACCAAAAAAAAAAACTATTCCATTCTGTTTCTCTCCTTAAGATGGCACTACACAAGCTAAAAGTAGATATTGAAACAAAACAATAATTTAGGGACCAGAAAAATGCTACTCAGAAAAAGAGCTGAATGGGCAAGACAGTCTAATGGGTGCAAAGGTTTTATCTAAAGAGTTTCAGTCATCAAAGAGTTTTAGTCAAAAGAGTTAAACATTCTTCCAGACTTTTTGGTTCTAGCCTGTGTAATGTTAGATTAAGCAAAGTCACATTCTTGGATTATGTAGTAGTTGGGCCCCACATAGAAATCCTTTCACTGAAACACAACTTACTGCTATATAGCTTGATTTCATGAAGGTTTAATGATTTTTAAATAGCAACGGTCCCTCCATGTCTGTGTTATTGTGCTATAAGGATCCATACGATCATTTTTCCCTGGTAAATCAGTACCCCCAAGGGCAGTTTCTCTTCTCTAATTATCCTCTTTTCTTTTGTCAAACACAGAAAGCTAAGGAAATATAATAGGTGTTTTCCCATGTACTCAAAACTAATTTTAGTGCTCAAATGAAATAATTGTTTCATTTCTGGATCAGTGACAATATTTCTGAGCCACCAGTTACTTGTCTGTAAAATGAAGAGTATCAGAGATGATATCTTCAAGATTCTTTCCAGCTCTGAACCAGCCCCTCCGACACACACACACACACACACAGGGGCACATGCTGTTTCTGTGTTTCTCGATTTCATTCTGTCCTTCTTTGCTCAGGTTTACCCCTGGTTTCTAACACATGAAAGGGGACAGTCGATATATTTTAAATCAGTAAGCTACCTTCAGTTCCTAGCCGTGTGTGTTTTTGCTTTATGACGCCTCGAAGACTCCATGGGAAGGGAGAAGAGTCCGTATTATAAATTCATATCATTTTTTCATATAAATTCTTACATCGTATTTAGGATGCTTGCCTTTATTCTGCTGTGTGGCTACAGCTAAAATGCGGTCATTTCTTTCTCCCTCTCCTTTTTTCTCTCTGTGAATCAATTCTCTTGCATATTTCTTCATAAAAGGGCTCAATTAAGAAATACAACAAAACTGAACATGAAACTTCCACTCGGGGCCAGAATTTAGTCTGGTCAGAAAAGAACGAAGGGTCCTGGTGCCCACCAAAGCCACCAAACCTTCCTGCCGGCAGCAAAACTAACAGCAAATGGAGGGAACAAAGATCCTTGCTCTCTAGGCTAAAGATGTTAATCCGTACCCCAAATAATGGGCCTGATTCTGAAGAACTGGTCAGAGTGAACCAAGGCCCACACCGCACGGTTCATAGATGGGGGTTTCTGACTCTGGGGTCTGCGGCTAAGTAAAGGTCAAAATAACCTTTCACAAGGTCGAATGTGCTGATTTTATTTTTTTCTAGAGTCAGAGACATTTTCGTAAACGTAAAACTACCTAGACTAGGGCTAGGCAGACAGCAGGGAGTTAAGGGGTGTAATTATGGGGAGGGTGAGGAGAAACAGCCAGGTGGGAGGTAGATTCACCTGTGAGGCCCGCTTCTCCCTGGAAACCTAAACCGACTTCTAGTGCATTTGATGGGCAACACTGCTCTCTAGTGGCCAACCTGAAGGAACACATGCTCCAGTGAAATCTTAAAATTTAGGGCCATTTATTTGGGATTTTGTATTCAACTTTATTATTACCTTCTTTTAAATGTCAAGATGAAGAAATAGACATTTTACCCATACCTTTCGTTATAAAGAAACACATTTCATTCTTTTCTCCCCTCTCCTTTCCTCACTTATTTTTCAGTGATGTCCCCTTCAACTTATACATAGAAGCCACTTTGAGGAGGGCTGGGAGTGGCCTGGGAATAACTTGACACTCGTCCCACACCTCAGGCACCAGCTGCTGGAGGAGCCGCTGGGAAAAGCAGGGAGTGGACACTGGCCCTCACTCTCCCTCTGACAGGAAGCCCCTCCCCTTCACTTCCTCCCCTCACTGCGGCTTTCACATCTTTGAATCCGCTCAAAGGCGCCCTGGCGCACAGCAGCACCACTCCATTTCCACCCCATGATGTAAGTCTCCAGCACATCATTCCTCTGCCGGGTGTCAAAATCAACTTATTTATTTATATACTGTCTCTTTCCTTCACATTATGAGCTTCATAACAGCAGGGACCTTGTCTTTTTCACTGGTATGTCTCCACACTTGATCTTAGCCAAAAGGCTGAGAAGCCATCAATGATATATCTCCAAACACTAGAAATGTTTCATGCACTTGGTACAGAGTATGCTCTAAATAAATATTTTGCATGAATGAGTGAATGCCTTAGTGATAGTTAACTGATTGCATCAATGTGATTAAGAAACACCCGCCTAGATTGGATCAAAATATTTATAGGCGTGGCTGATGGGATTTACTGAGGACAGAAGACCCACCCTGTGTAGTTTGTCACCTGAGCAGTATAAAAGGGAAATGAAGAAGGAAGACTCACTTCGATATTTTCAGAGGAGCTCTAGTCTTCATCTTCACCTTGGACATCATCGCCTGGTTTCCGGTGCAGACTCTTCAGCCTCCATCATTGACCCTTCAGCCTCCTGATACAGACCCACACAGGACACTACAGTGAGCTCCAGGTCTTCCACTGGATCCTTCAGATCTCCAACACACACACACCCCTTTTGCACTTTTCCACACCTGACTCTGCAGGTGGCCATTGTAAGCCAATCTTGTAACGTCTTATATATTTGTATATCGTACATTAAATCTGTTTCTCTAGCAACTACTGACTGATACAGATTTGGGGGCCATAGAAGTGGGGTTGTTGACATGATATTGCCTGGTCATGTGGCTCAGAGACCTTAGGAACTGACTTGTGGGGAGAGTTTGGGAAGGTTTGGATATACTGGCTGAAGAAGCAGCTGTGGTATGCTGTAAACTGAACTTGATGGGAGATTCTGGTTGGAGCTCAGAAGACAAGAATGAGATAGAAATGCAACCAGTAGAGACCAGGCTCAGGAAGTTTCTGTTAGGAACAAGGACCGCATTGGCTCCTAGACTCCAGACCACCTGGGTTGTGCCTTGGTAGAAAATGTGTCTGCATTTTGCTCATGCCCAAAGACTTTGCCTGAGACAGAGATTAAGGCCATTGGACTAATTAATCTGGCAGAAGAAATTTCAGGGCAGTCTGATGCTGAGGTGGTGGCATGGCTACTGTTGGGCCTTTTAGTCAGATTTATGTTGAAAATCAAGAGCAAAGGCCCCAACAGAATGATTTTGAACGTTTTGAGTTTAGCCAGAAAGAAATCTCCAGTAAAGTTGTGGCCTGCAAAAAGTGGAACAGAGGAGAAATTTGTTGCTGAAAAGTCTAGCAATAAAAGTCAAGTATTTTAGAAGAGAACAATAGAAAAAAATGGCCTGAGGATATCACAAGAAATAGCAGGACTCCAGCCTCTGCACCATCAAAATTGCAAAGGTGAAAGACTTTGCTTGGAGAAGAGAGCCCCAGAGCATCATGCTCCAGAGTGGTAGCAGCCTATGGAAGTTGTTCCTTGGGATTTGGTTCACAGTGCTGAGCAATCCAGGCACTTGGCCCCTACAGCCTAGAGAGAAGGAAGCTGGGCTTCTGCTCCAGCTGGTGGCACACCTTGGCATCATCCACATGGTACTTGTGTTAGGTACATAGCAGAATGCAAGAGTTGTGGGGTCAGGAAGGCTTCCACACAGATTTCAGAAGAAGGCCCAGGAGGCCAGGCAGTGTGCCCCTGAGAAGGTGGTGTGTGACTCTGTGAGTGTGAAGTCGAAAATGCTGCAGAGACCCTTGAAGGTTGGAGAAGCCAGGAACATGGATCCTCTGATGAAAATCACCAGGAGTAAGGAAAGCTGGCCCAAGAAAGAAGCCATGAGCGCTACAACTACCAGCACTGCTATAGAGATGGAGCTACCCAAGCCCTTTGGAGTTCACATCTTGCTGCTGATTACCCTGGATAATGGACACGAAACTACGGGAATTAATGTTTGCCTTGCTGGATTTTGGACTTGCTTTTGTCCCATTTCTTTCTCTCTCCCTCTTTGTACCTTTTGGAATGGGAATGTTTACCTTATTCCATTGTACGTTGGAAGTGTTTAACTTTCTTTTCATTTCTACAGGGACTCACAGCTATGAGTTTGCCTTAAATCTCAGAGGAGACTTTCGACTTGGACTTTTCAGCAATGCTGAAACTGTTAGGATTTTGGCAACTCAGAGATAGATTCACTGCCTGTTGGATAAAGGAATGTGCATGAGTCTTTTGGGGGTCCAGGGCAGAATGTTATGGCTTGTATCTAGATTTCCCTCCAAATCTTCATGTGCTCATAGGTGGGGCTTTCCAGAGCTGGTTGAATCTAGGGCTTGTGATATTGGAATTAAGAATGTGTGGTACCAAATTAGTCCACTGATTGGAATTAGCATAGTTCTGGGTGGCAGCACTCAAAAGGATAGTAGGCTGGCTGCTGTGGCTGTTGCTCGCTGCTTTCTGTTTACCATACTACGGACTGTTTCTCCCCTGCAATGCCCATCTGCCAGGCCACCCTGCCTTGGAACCAGCAACTATGGACTGAAACCTCTGGAAAGTGTGAGCTAAAATAAACCTTTCATCCTTTAACTTTGGGAGTCAGGTATTTTGTCTCGACAATGAGAAAAGTAACTAAGACAGCCTTCCAATAGAAAATTCTTTTTCTAACACCTCACAATTTCCAGTGTTAGAAAACGGGTCATGGAGATATGGGCAGAATTTCACTGGGGACCCCTAAGGTACAAAGCTGTGTCCATGCATCAGTAGAGGTAGAAGACTAGGATTGTAAATTCCCTATACTAGGTTAAATCTAATGTCGGAAAGTATGATTACAAATGTTTCCTTTTATTCAGCAAAAGGTCCTATTACATGCAGGTACAGTCTTCTAGAACAATATAAATGCACAGAAAAGAAATGGAAAAGAAAAACATGATTTAAAAATAATCAGTCTTGTTAATAAATAAACATCAATTGGTGGTCTGCTTTAGCGAAAATGATTTAATAAGAGCCAAACTTAAGTGTACGTACCACTACACCCAGAATGTTTTTAAGCATCATACCTTTTTGGTAATACCAAATATATAATACCAGGCTACTTTAGTGACCAGAGTATCTGTTTCTATTTCACAGTCTCCTTGACTTAATGAC
Organism: Hystrix cristata; assembly: GCA_004026905.1. Taxonomy (NCBI): domain Eukaryota; kingdom Metazoa; phylum Chordata; class Mammalia; order Rodentia; family Hystricidae; genus Hystrix; species Hystrix cristata. Next base: position 60,075 of record PVJO010007592.1, read on the forward strand.
AAAATGATTTTAGAAGCCCTGTTTCAGTAGCCTACTCAGATTGAGGTTTTCTTTTCGTTTCCCTTTTCCTTGCTTTTCTCATATAAAATGTACAAATTTCTTTAAATGGAACTCTTGTGGTTAAAACTACATTAGGGACTCATGTCCTGCCTGGTGACTCCTCCTCAATTCTGTTCTCCCCTTCGTACCTTACGGTCATCGTGAGAGCCACGCATTCCTGTGAGGGGCACAGGGCTCCTGAATACAGACAGAGACCAACTGGCCTACATGGTAGCCTCAGCAAATCTAAAATTTTAAATCTTCTACTAGCCTATCAACATCCTAATATTATAAATATTCTTCTATCTTAAAATTAACTCTGACAAAAGAACAGCTTAAACAAGCCAATGTGTGACTTCTTAAGCGCGTGTCAGATTTGTAATCAGTCAGTAAATATTTGTGGGTTGTGTTCTTGCCATGTGTCAGCTGGCCTGAATGTAGGGCATACTCATGACACAGAAAGGGCTTCTCCCATCACAGAGGTTACTGTAGGGAAAGACATTGATAAATAAACAAGCGAGCATAGAACAAGGTGTCAAATTCCATGACAAAGTAGGTACTGAGGGCACACGGAGGAAGCTCCCCCTGCAGGAACTTGGTGGATTAAGGAAGGCTTTCTGACGGTGGTAATATAAACATAGATGGGTGAAGAGCTCGGAGAGGAGTTTTGCAGCCAAGAGGATAACAGCACACCCAGATCTTGGATGGGGCAGAGTATGGCTCACCTGAGTACCTGAAGGAAATTCTGTCCCAGTGGAGCATCAGGTGTATGGAGATGGAACAGGGCGAGGAAGGAAGATGAGGCAGAGATGAGCAGAGTCCACTCCACAGAGCATTTTATGCATCATTGCAGAGAGTCTGAACTTCAGCTTGAGGGCAATGCAAAGCTGTTGCAAGATTGTAATCAGGGAAATGATGTGATCAATTTAGTTGTAGTGTGGAGAGTGGCAGCAAGACTGATCAATGAGATCAATAAGAAGAATGTTGCAGTCATGGAGATGAGAGACAATGGTGGTCTGAATTAGAAAATGCCATTGAAGTGAAGAAAATGGATGAGTTCAAGAGATACTGGGGAGATAGAAGCAACAAGGCTCTCTTGATTGAATATGGAGGATGCTGGCTAGGAGAAGAAAAGGGTGATGCCCAGGATCCTGGCTTGAGCCACTAGATGGATGGTAAATCCATTACCAAGGTAGGAATACTAGTATAGGCAGGAAGACAGTTTTATTTTGGACACTATTGTAGAGCAATCTGTGGGGCAATTCAATGAAAATAGCCAGGTGCACTTGTTTATATAGATTTGACATTCAGAAAAACTATGGGCTAATTATAAAGATGCAGAAATCATAAGCATACATGATAGGTGGTACTTGAATAGATGAACATACATAAGATTTCCAGAAGACTTTGTAGAGAAAGAAAGGATCCAGAATAGAACCTTACCAGACAACAATATGTAACCAGCCAGCAGAAGAAGGGGGTTGGGCAAAGAAAACAAAGAAGAAAGTCCCCATTACTCATTGTAAAATGTATGTATTCACAGTATTTTTTGGAAGATAGTTCTCTATGAGACGACTGTGTTTCTACATATTCTCTAAGACACTGATTGCCTTTTGTTCTAAACCATCTTCTCAAGGATTTTGTATAGCAAATAGCCTTGCAATATAGAACAAAGAAACATTTCCCAAGCTCGGGGTTCTTCTTCTACAGCACAAACCATTGTGTATGCCACTTCAGGCCAGAGAGACTACACAGATGTGCTGACGTTCATGCTGCCACTGACAAGTCTTGAATAGCGTGATATCTTTTGTCTGTGACCCAGGCGTCTCTTGTCTTCTCCCAGCATCCAGAAGCTTGTAAGTAGAGCAAAATATCAGATTCTTCACAGATCTTGATACCTTAAAGCATTTAAAGATTAAATGGGGTTGTTCATTTAAAATGCTTGACACAATTGACATTTGGTAAGTATTCGATATATGCTCACTCATTATATTATAACCATCAAAATATGAGTATTTACATCCATGGAGTACAACATAAATAAAGGTGTATATATGCTTGAAATCCCACAAGCACAAATTCAATCCTGTGGGTTAAGCCTTTATATTTCCAGCATATACTTTGATATACTTCAGGTAAAAGTGCCCTCAGGGAGGTGACTTTGCCATCAACACCGCAGTGTCCATCAATATTCATGGATAATCAATATTCATTCTCATTTCAGGGGCTGGCAGAAGATGACTTAGGAGATATACTCATGTATCTCCTTTTATGTGATTGAAAGAGAAATTTTGACATGAGATGTTTTCCGGGTAGACAGACCTGAACAGAAGTCTTGGACTTCATCATGAGTCTATGTCTGTCTTGCACAGTACTTTGTTCCCAGCATCTAGTTCAAGGCTTAGCAGATAGTAGAGGCTCAGAAAACATTTGTTGAGGGAATGCCATCCCAGAGAGACATTTCCAGGATACTTTCTTTTTCTTGTCCATACAGAAGTAGACATCTGAGTGTTTGTAGCATACCGGTCCTCAGATCCCCACCTAACTTGGCAACCACTTCATCTACTGAAAAGAAACTCCATCAAAACTTGAAGATAAAAAAAATTGATAAAATAACAAAACAAATTTCGACCCACTTTGTCGTGCACTAAAAGACACACTTTGGCAGACAAAAAGGCTCAGTGCTATATGATTGTCATCAGCGTTTCACTTAATATTTTAATGAGCTGTCCAACTGACATCCTGACTGAACACATGCCTTTGGTGGCTCTTGTTGCTAAGCAAAAAGAATATAAAAAGCTTGTTGTCCTTTCTTCAAAAAAAAAAATCTTTAAAATGTAAATACACCCCAACTGCCATTTGGACGGAGACAAACCCTGTCATCCCTCCTCCTTCCTCCTTCCTCCTTCCTCCTTCCTTCACAAGCCGGCTTGTCTCAGATTTTCCTTCTCTCCTCCTTCGGCTGCCGAGTTGGGACTCACACTCTGAGATGGTTCCCGAATTCACGTCTGATCCCTTGGAGCGAAGACCTGTCTGCAGGGGCACACAGCGCCACCTTTAGCTGTTTCCCTCTCTTCTCCCCAGTTTTGCCACCACAATTTGTTCTAATGCTCCCTTCTTTCCCTGCAGGTGGCTAAACTTTCTCTGTATCTAATGTTTTCTCCACTTGCTCCGTGCTTTTTTGTATTCTCCCCTCCCCCTTTATTTTCCTCTCTTCGGGAAGTGGGCGTTTTTGGAGACCCCAAGATAAAAAAAGGCGATTTTCAGGAAGGAAACTGGTAACGTGCTAAATTGGACAGGAGCAGCAGTGAACTAAATATTCTTAAGCAATGTGATATCTACAATCCTTTCTTGCCAACTCTTGAAGAAGTACATTGTAATTACCCCCATCACCCAGATGGGAAAACCAAGGATTGAGAGGTTAAGAAACCAACCAAAGTCTAATGGAGGGTAAATGGCAGCACTGAGATTTGAGCCCAGGAAGAGTCACTCCAAAAGGTCGCTCTTGCCACTGTCTTCACTATCTCCCTGAGCTCAGATCTGGGAGATGAATGCATTACTTAAACAAGAAAAAAGAAAAGAGAAAAGAAAACATATGTAAGGGAGCAAGTTTGGGAAATCATAATGCCCGCAGGGAAGTGACCAGGAAGCAAACAACAACAAAAAAATCTAACAAACTTAAGAGACTGATTTATGACAGTTTGGGAGTAGAAAAACATTCAGGGTTCATATTTAGGAGACTGTGTGGAATGACAGCTCCATTTCTTGTTAGTGTGCTATGTAACCTCTCTAAGCCTCTATTTCCTCATCCCTAGACTGAGATAACACACATTTCACAGTTCAATGACAAGAATTTTTTTAAAATAACACATGAAAGGCTTTGTATACTGTGCTTTATGCAAATGCCTCTTTCCCCCTTGGTTTCTCTCCCTCTGTAACAGAAAGTAGATTTCAGAATAGGAACTTGGGCAGCAAATGAAGAAAAAAGGATGTTCCAAAGACCTGGGGAAATTCTCATAGACAGCCTTAAGCCCAGGAGTTATTCTTTTCCAGCTTGAAATGTGGGAGGTTTATGAGACCCGTCTTATCCCAGCAGTATAGAGAAAAAGTTTTCACCAAAAGAATTCAGGAAACTTGAACCTTTAACCTTCAACACTTTATTGATTTTATGAAATAAGAACAGAAATGATTTTGCAAAGGACTACCAGATTCTACAACTTCAAAAATGAGCTTCAAGAAAAATACAGAAAACGTGTGACATTTCTGGTCAAATGAACTGGTGTGGTACCCAAGGTCAGCCTGGGACATGGCCTGCGGTAGTAACAGGGGCTGGCTGGATGAAAAGCACCTACGACAGGACAGAATCTCAAACCCAATTCAGAGTCGCTTCCACGAGCACTACTCAATTTCAGTACAAGGAAATATTTAGAGCCATTCGCAAGTCAGGCAATGGTAGCTGGCAGAAAATTCAACCTGGCACATTTTGAGGAACCCTCTATCCTTAAGGTTTTATTCTAGCTGTTAAAGCAATAAGAAGGACCAACAAACTTTTTGCTCCCATGGAGTTGGCATTCTAATGCCCTGTTGTGTCAGGGCAAGAAGTGAAAGTGAACTGAGTACTTTCGGAAGGATGCTAAGAGACACATAATAGGGGCTCAGTAGTATTTGTTAACTTGATGGTTGAATCAGTGAGCCTTTGAATTCTATCAAAAGACCACCGTTCAGCAGTAAGGCGGTCAAGCCACCTGTGTTCAGTGGCAATGTCATTTAACACATTCATTGAATCATTCAGATCCATTCAATCATCCACACAATGCTTAAGTGTCCACTACACGGCAGACACTACAGCAGGTAATAGGGATATTTAGACAAAGCTATCTCCAATGCCCAATAACCCTTTTATTAAAGAATCAGCTTCTGTTGACTCTGTTCAGTCCATTTTCTGCCAATTTTGCCTACTTTTACTTTCACTCTGAGTGTATTTCCTACCAGGAGAGCCATAAAATGCTCTTTACCAAAAGATTTGCAGAGCTTTGATGGCCCACACTTCCAATCCAGAAGTAAGAAGTGACATTTTTGCCAGACAGGTGGCTCTCTGCTGAGTTTCCCACTGCCCTAAGAATCTCATGGGGGAGATAGTAACAATGAAAGTTATTCATCAGGTGGGAATTCTCTCCTGAGCATGAACAAACATGCTGTTCCTTCTGTGGCTCAATGACCCAACCACAGAACATTCTAGAAGTCTATCTTCTGTAAAGAAGGATGAGAAATATCATAAAGGAAGAGTCAGCTGCTATTTCCACAAAGCAGGGAAGAGCCCTGTGACTCTATTCAGAGTCCACAACCACACAGACACATGCAAATAATTAAGACAGCTTGGAAATTTTATTATCAGTATTTAAGACATGTGATGGAAGCAAATTTGGCCAGTTCTTTAGTGTCTTTTCTTCCCTGAATCCCATGACATCTTCGAGAAAAGCCTGTCTAGCTTTCTTGTCAAGCTGTAGAAGTCTCTTCCAGGCATCTATTAATCCTCTTCTCATTATTTTTCTTTTCTAAGTGAATGGAGATTATTGAACTGAAAAACAAAATTTGATTTGTGATTTCAGATAATGACCACAGAAAGTTGAATCTATGAGTTGTTTAAAGTTTTGGGAAGTTGAAAGTAGCCCAGATGAGAAATTGAAAAGGCTGAGGAAGAAACACAGAGGATAGAAAAGGGAAATAATCTCTACTAAAAGCTGAATTGGGAGCAAATATAGAACCAAAAAAGAGCATGTTGTGTCTAGCTGAAAATTGTTCTCAATTTCTTCTCGCCAAGACAAGTGCTTTTAATATGCATGATAAATGTGTGTGACAAATGGGGACAACGGCACACACTGTATTATTGTTGCACAGAGAAACCACAGTTCTCTCACTCTTTTGAGTTAGGTAATGATGACAGAAAGACGAAATCTAAACCACGTTTACATTTCAGCAGAGAAGTCTTCTGGAGAAACATAAATCTAAGATATAAACAGGCTACCATGTTCGATAATGTTTTTGAAAAACATGACACACCAAATCTGCTTCTTGTCGATATGATGTTTGGAAAAGTGAATCTGATGTTGTGTAGTTTGATATAAGATGCTAACTACTGTTCTCTTCCCTAACCTTACCTCTTCCCTCCCCACCCACATGCATGTTCCCTTCCCAAAGATGGATGTGACTATTGCTATAGCATGTTGAGACATCTTATTGGCCTCTTTGGCTCAGTGTTATTTGTGGAGCCTAAGAGTTAGCAAACTGGATTTTCCAGATATGCTTTGTCTTGATTTCTTACTCTTTATTTGCTTTGAGTTGTAGAAACTGTTTTTCTAATTTTGAATATATAGTATTATACTAGGCCAGAAATGAGACTAGTAATGTGGCTAACATAATTTTATAGTCTATAATATTATTAGTATGAATTTTGATAACTCTACAGGATGGTAGTTTTTTTTCATTTTGATTACCAAAGATTCTCAAGTATGAGTTAAGCTCTTGTTCAAGATGAAACACGTTAGGATGTGAGAGCAATCTGGCTGCGACATCTGGCACCGCACTGATCACCACGGTTGATTTGGCTGATCTGGCTGGCTGGACAGGTGTCTCCTTCCTCCCTCACTGCTCCAGGTGCATCCCTCCTGAAGCTGTGCCTTCAGTTGAAGAAGACGACCCCCACCCCCCACAGAGGAGGACTATTTCCTCAGTCAAGGGTATACAAGAAGCTGTGCTCCTTGCTAGAACCTCCAAACAAGATGAGACATGTCATTATAAACCCTCAATTCAGTGCTCCAAATGGGAACTTCCACTCTATTTTATACACTGGTAAAGTGACATATTTCTGGATAGATCCAGGTAGATTGGGAGAGTAAGGGGTTTGAGCACAACTATCCCTCCAGGTGAGTGTCTCTGAATCAGGCCTTCAGTGATAGAATCAACTCAGGTGGAAACATCTTATTCTGAAAAATGCAACTGATTGTTTCCCTACAAAATGAAGCCTGGGAAAGATAAAATAGACCATAAGAGTGAGGGCTCTAGTATCTTCAGTGGTTAACAACATGCCCAGTGTCACAGAAATGTTCTAAATGTTGCATTTTTAATGAGCGTGTTGCCATTATATTCCATTAGCATACTTACCCAGCATCTAACAAACATCAAAAACTGAAACCACTTTATTCCAAATTTTCTTCCCTCACTAGTGAATATTTGACCTTCATTCCAAATGGGTGGCAGAATGAACTGAAGGAACTTGTTTGTGCTCTGACTCTCTCTCATCTTTGAAAGCTGCAGGATCCCACTCGTGTAAGAGCAGGGCTGCGAGAAGAACTGTTCTGTGCTGTCCTGGCTTTCCATTGATCCTTTTCTCTTCCACTTGTTGCAGAAGAGTGACTTATCACAGAAGAGCAGGTGTATGTGGAAAGGCCAGAGAAACAAAAGTCTGGAAAATGTACAAACCACCATGAATACAACCCCTGAATCATAAAATGTCCAAAACAAAGTATAAGTCAAGGAGAGGGGGTGATTTTCTGTTCCCTATCACAAAATATTTTCTTCTGGCCATGTGTAGAATTCTCATATTTTAGAATAAACAAGGCATGCTCTCTTTGATTGGATCCAGGAGACAAAACACTAACATACAACAAAGAGCTTGGTGTAGTATTTGACAAATACCATCTTTGGATGAGTACTTGAAATACACACTGATTGATTACCAAGCATAAGAATTTGCTCTTGAATCATTCTGGTGGCCATGCATCTACTGTGCAAACAGCCCAGAGATAAGATTGTACATTCTTTCCACAAACTCTGACAACGTTGAATAAAAATAACTGCACAAGTACCAGTAAGCAAGTCTGAGAGGAAAAGAAGCCAACAGTTCAGATTCCTTCTTTTCTTCATTTTCCCTTTCTGCTAACTTTTTCCTGAATTAACTTCGGGATTTCTATGCTTAGGAAAGGCTATGAGCTGAGGTAGAGAGGCGGCGGGAAAAGGGGCAGTCGGAGTCATTGTAAGATTTCAAGAAACAAAATCTACTTGAGCTAGGTCAGGTTCCCAACTCTGGCACAGCAGAATCACCTGGAAAGCTCTAAGAGCATTCTTGGTGGTCTCCACTGCATGGGGTAGGAAGGAGTCCGTGTACCTGTAGTTTTAAACGGTGCACACATACCCGTCCCTCAGTGGCTTCTGTTTTCTCCTCTCTCCACGTGCTTTTTCTGTACCTGAGGGAGCTGATTCCTGGGATACTGTACCACCCCACCGAACAGCTCTGCCATTGGTTGGTAGAGTGAATAGCAATTCTGGCTCCCACTCCGTAGCACCTTTCAGAACTGCTTCTCTGTTAGAACTGTAGGGCAAAAATGCCTGCTCATTGCCTAACAAATACATTGATACTTCTTTGATCTGCTTTAGCCCCACCACTTTCTGGATATGTAATTTTGACAAAACTTCTTCCATGTGCTTTAAATCATCTGAAAATTCTGTGTTCTTCTGTAACACAGAATGCAAATTTTCACTTCATCAGGCTGCTATAGGAACTAAATTTATATATTGCAAAAATCACAGTGCCTGGCATTTACCAAGTTCATTTTCCTTCAACCTTCCAACACAATAGCAAGGCTAAGAGCCCTCTGCATGTTTCTCTTTCACATCGACACCTATGCGCTTCACCTATGAAGTCTTTCACGGAGGTCCAGAGTATGAGCCAATAAGACTTTCTGCTTCTTTCTTTCCTTCCTCAGTTTCACTGATAGCCATATTCATAACTTATCCATATGTATATAGGAAAGGAACCTGCTGAAACTCAGAATGATTCATTTCCCTTCCTAGACTCTGGATAGGAAGAGAGTAAGACTAAAGACCAAAATGAAATTTTTGTTTTGGGTGTCTGTGGGTCCAATTCATCTTGCTGTCATTCCTATAGCCCCGAAAAATAGAGACTGTACTAAGTAGGCACATGATAACCACCTACTAGTCTGTCTTTGTAAAAGCATATTCTGTATTTTTTCACTGTGACTGGGCTTAAATTGTACAAGTTTTCTGAAAGTAGACAAAAATTAAACATGGTTACTAACTCTTCAGTTATTTTTCTTCATTTCATCCCCCACCCCATCTTCTGACATGTTTTCTGTTTCTTTGGTGCATAGACTAACATCTTTCCTTTTTTCTTGGTAGTTCCTTAAAGCCTCAGTCCTATTCAGCCCTATTTCAAGTTTCTGTCTCATGGCATTTTGCTTTGGGCCAGCAGAGAGGCCTGATGGCTTGTCAGGCTGCACCTCCAGCGGTGAAGCCCTGACGAGTGTGGTGTTTCATTGGAGAAGCTTTCTCAGGTGAGGTCAAGTCCTCTCTGCCTCACCAGGACAGGTGGCAGAGAAGCTCTTCAGATCTGTTTCTTGTAGGAGATCTTCACATCTAAAGCAAAACTTCCTTTATCGTTTGTGCGTTAGTCAAAGATTTTAAGAAAAAGCAAAAAAACAGCACAGAGAAAAAATTGATTTTCATCCAGAGAAATTTTTGGATGCTCTGGACTGTAAAAACATATTTAGGGGGCAGGTAGCCACTCTCTTTTGAGGTCAGACAGCTGAGTCTTCTTAATACTGACGATTTCCTGCTGAGGAAAAACATGTGAAAAGCGTATTTCTAAACATAAAGGTTGTGGCAGCTCTTTCCCCTACAGCTTCCCACTCCTGTCTCTGAAGGAATTTTTCAAACAGAAACCCTCCAATAAGAGTGTCAAGTCCACCTTTCCCATCATTCTACTTTGCAGACCACTCCCATCCCCCCAACTCTCACCACCAGGGATCTCTGGCTGTTTTGAGTTTTGCATTTTGGAGACAAGGGAAAAGTCTAATGTCTCAGTGATATTATTCACGCAACATTCTGGCCCCCACTAAGTCATCCACTTGGAAATTGGGAGCCGAGGGGGCTATAGACCACATGAACCTGGAGATTTCCCTTGGCACAGTAGCAAGGTCCTGAATGATGCTTCGGGAAAGCATTTTATGTGAACACGCCACGACCCTGCCGTGACCTCGAAAGGACATAAGGTCCTGATTTCCATTAGTCGTGAGGCCCACAACTGAGAGTTCTCTGAGAAAGGGAAAAAAGAATTTATGAAACTAGTATTTAAATAACAATAGAGCTAATTTTATTGAACATTTACTCTGTAAAAGGTCCTGTATTAAGTGTTTTTATGTGCAATATGTCATTTAATCCTAGCATCAAACCCGTGACTCCTTTTTTCTTTTTCTTTTTCCCTCTGCGTTTCTTCTTTTACAAAGTGAGAGGACAGAAATAAGCACAGGAAACCAGAAGTATATACGTATGTGTGTTGCTCATAAATAGAAACAATTAATACAGGAACACTTAATTGTATTTTTAGTAATTTACAGTATAATATTGATTGGAAAAAAGCAAAAAAATTTCTAGCCAAAAGGAATAAAGTAAGGGAAGATTTGTATAAAATCAAAATTAGCCACCAGGAAACCCACAGCTTCTCAAAGAAAACCTTTGCCCAATTGTAGCTTCTTGGTCCCAAAGAAGCTTCAGTGTACAGTTTTCTGCACTGTCAATCATAACACCCTCCTGGGATGCTGAGGAAATAGCTAATGAGGTGAACAAGAAAGGTGACAATATAATTTTACCATCTAAATCAGGACCCTTGTAAGAGTGAAAGGGGTGCTTCTGTTAAATGCCCTGGGCAACAGGTCTACCCCAGGAATATCCTGAGCGAGATACACGGTTGCTTATTGCAGGAGACACTGCAGAGAGCAAGCCCCAAACAAGCCCTGCACAGCAGCAACTCTGATCCAGGTTCCTCCCTCCCTCGGCTCCAGAGTGTCTTCCAAACCCTGCTGCTTTATCAGTGTTCTCAAATGTTATGTCTTTTGCCTTCTCACCTCCTGCCTGACTTTAGGTATATCCAAGAAACTCCCAAGGCTAATAGCAGCCATTCATGTATCCAAGGAAACGAGCTCATCCTCCTCCCAGGAGAACAGAACGCACAGACACTGTCTCACTCTCGCCCTTTACGAAATGCTACATGATCACCACTCTCTGCTGCACATGAGAAGCCACACAGAAACAGGCAAACGATAACTCTGGGAAGAAAAAGAACCCGGCGTGCCATCTACTCAGGGCTGCTCAAGGAGCCAGTCATCCTAAGCTTGGGGGACTGGAGCTGAGGAAACCTGTAGAGCAAGACATGGAGCCACATTCCACTCGAATAGTCCGAATCAGCCATTGGGAAGAAAGCACAGAGCTGGGATCCCAAAATAAAGCAAATTCTGGTTTGATCCTCTTCAAAATGAAATGGAGTGCACGTGGGAGATTCATGCCCCCTCTCTGCTCACCCCATAACCCACTCTTCACTAGAAGCCTTTTATGCCATATGACGTATAGGCTAGAAGAGGAAAGGTCCATCAGTTCATGAACATATATTTGTATCCATTTTGTGGGGTTGTAAGGGATTCTATTTTCATGGAGTAGAAAATGTCATTTAAAAATATTACACAAACTATTTCCTCAGACCTCTTCTGTCACATTTTCAATGCCATTTCTCCTGTTTCGAGCTGCTTACGTCAGTAGTAACAAAAACATTTTGTCCCAAATGACAAGACAGTTAAGCAGAGCTTTCTCTTAGCTGGTTGTCAATCAGCTCAGTCATGCAAGACACGCCATGTCCCACGGAAAAGAACAGTCCCCTGTGGAATAGACCCCACATGAAAGCTCCGGGTAGGTGGCCCTGAGATCCCACCCTGGTCGAAGCATCAGTGGTGCCAAAATGCGCCTGAGACTGTGGCTTCTCCACCCAGAACCCTTTGCCCTGTGGTTACACTCTCCGTGCAAGAGAGAGACCAGATACAATCTAAAGAGTCAAACTTGAGCAATGTCTACCCTTTGTCCAGCGAAGGGGTCTGGAAAGGGCCAAGTGGGCCAGCAGAGTGACCAGTGATCACTTGGTGCCACAGAGCCCCGCGCTTTGTGAACAGTCGTTAACACCAGCAGCTGAGCCACAGCCAGCACTAAGGAAGATTCGCAAAGACATCCAGTTGGAACTGGATCGAAATAAAATTGGTATGTCTTCCTTTTTTTTAATTTTAAAAAAATTTTTTTACCAAGAACATGTATTGATACATTGTATACATAATGATCACATTTATCATGGTTATTTTGTACATGTACATGATGTATCTTGGTTTCCCCCCACTTCCCCACCCCTCCCTTCCATTCCCCCACTCTTCCCAATTTACAGCAGGTTTATTTACATTTTTACATTTTTCCCCTTTCCCCTTTCTTTCCTTTTCCCCTTCCTTCTTTCCCCCCTTCTCCCGTTCTAGTTCTCCTTTCTTTTGAATATCATCTTTCTTTTACCTAATATCTATTATACCTCTTTGTCCTTATGTACACTTATGGTTTCTCATATCAGAGAAGCAATTCGATGTATACTGATGAGTGTCTGATTTATTTCACTTAAGAGTATGTTCTTAAAGTACATCCATTTACCTACAAATGTCTCTAGTTCATCTTTTTTATGGCAGAGTAGTACTCTATTGGGTAGAAAAACCATATCTTCTTTAGCCATTCATTCGTTGTTGGGCATTTGGGTTGTTTCCAGGATTTAGCTATTATGAATTGTGTTGCTATGAACATGGTTGTGCATACATCGCTGCTGTATGAGTTTTTCAATTCTTCTGGGAAGATACCAAGCAGAGGAATAGCTGGGTCAAATTGGAACCTCTAGTTGTAGTTTCTTGAGGAGTCTCCATACTGATTTCCACAGTGGTTGGACCAGTCTACATTCCCACCAACAGTGGAGGAGGGTATCTTTTTCCCTGCAGCCCTGCCAGCACTTGTTGTTGGTTGAATTCTTCATAATAGCTGTTTTTTCTGGAGTGAGATGGAATCTTAGCATCGTTTTGATTTGCATCTCTCAAAGGACCATTGATGTTAATCACTTTTTCATATATTTATTTGCCATTTTTATTTCTTCATCTGAGAAATGTTTATCTATTTCAGATGCCCATTTTTGGATTGGGTCTTTAAATTTGGGGGGGTGATTTTTTTTGAGTTCTTTATATATTCTAGCTATTAGACCTTTATCCGAGAGACAGCTGGGAAAAAAATTTTTCCCAGTCTGTGGATTTTAGTCCAATTGTATTGGTGATTTCTTTCGTTGTGCAAAGCCTTTTAATAGGATGTGGTACCAAGCACTGATTCTTTGTATTATTTCCCATGCAGTCTGGGTTCTGTTCATAAATTATTTTCTCTGCCCCATGTCTTTGAGAGTTCTTCCTATTCTATTCTTTAGTAGATTTAGTGTTTCTGTTTTAATGTTTAGATCTTTGACCCATTTCGATTTTAGTTTAGTACATGGTGAGAGACATGTATCTAGTTTTAGTTTTTGGCATGTGGCAAGCCAATTTTTCCCACACCATTTGTTAAAGAGGCTATCTTTCTTCCAGTGAGGGTGTTTGGCTTCTTAGTCAAACATGAGGTATTTGAGTGTGTTTGGAGTTATTTCTGCATCTTCTAATCTGTTCCATTGATTCTCAGGTCTGTCTTTAGCCGGTACCATGCTGTTGTTTTTTGTTTTGTTTTTGTTTTTGTTTTTGTTTTTATCACAGTAGCTTTATAGTATAGTTTCAGGTCAGGGATCGTGATGCTCCTGCCTTGCCTCTGTTGCCCAGGACAAGGATGTCCCCCTATCACCACTATTATTCAATATAGTTCTGGAAACATTAGCCAGAGCAATTAGTCAAGAGAAAGAAATAAAAGGAATAATGATAGGAATGGAAGAAGTTAAACTATCATTGTTTGAGGATGACATGATACTTTACATTGAAGACCCCAAAAATTCGACCAAAAAACTTCTAGCTTTAATAACTAAATTCAGTTGCATAGCTGGATACAAAATCAACACCCAGAAGTCAATAGAATTCCTATATACAAATAACAAGCTCACTGAGAAAGAAATAAGAGAAGATACACCCTTCACAATTGCAGCCAAAACATGAAATACCTAGGAATCTATCTAACAAAGCAAATAAAAGATCTTTACATTGAAAACTACAGTACTCTAAAAAAGAAAATTGAAAAGGATATCAAAAAATGGAAAGATATACCGTGTTCCTGGGTAGGAAGAACCAACATAGTGAAAATGGTCATACTTCCTAAACTACTATACAGATTTAATGCAATTCCAATCAAAATACTATTAACATCCTTCATGCTATGCCTTCTTAACACGCCAATATTTTAATTCAGATTACCCTCCCAAACACTGATGTCATTTTATTGGAAAACAATTGTCATTTGCATGGTACAAGTTTTTAGAACAAAAAGAAAAGAAAATTGACATTTGTTGAGCTCGTACTACTCCATACTAGTGCTATGACCAGCCCTGCACAAGGCAGTCTACATACGAATGTCGTTTATTTTCAGAGGAGCCCTGGGAAGAGGCACAGTGAGTCCATTTATAGACAGCTGCCCAGTAGCCTTACTAACTGACACAAGTTTCCACAGGAGGAAACAGAGTAGCAGAGTCAGACCAGGTCCAAATCCACATCTGTCTGAGAACCATGTACTGAAATGTTTCTTTCTAATGTACCAAAATGGCCTGAAACTTTTCATGTCTGACTGTACCCAGAGGTACCATGTGTACATATTTATGCACATTTATTGTTCAGTATCCACAAAAGATAGGATCTAGGACCCCTGAGGATACCAGAGTCTGTAGATGTTCAAGTCCCTTGAATGAGATGGTGTAGTATTTGCATGCGACATACACAAAACTTCCCATGTGCTTTAGATCATCTCTAGACTACCTACTACATTGTGAATGATGTGTAAATAGTTATTAACTATATTTTTTAGGCAATAGTGACAAGGAAAAAGTCTATGCATGTTCAGTACATATGCTATTTTTTTCAAATATTTTAAATTAGGAATCAGATGGATCCTTGAATGTAGAACCCACAGATACAGAGCACCAACTGTGTGCCTTACACAGTTGCAAATTGCTCACTCTTCTTATCACATGGGTAAAAAGTTTCGAGAAGTAGGTCAGATATCCTTGTGAACAAGGAGGAAAGTAGCTAAGGGTCCACTCCGGTTTAAACGTGGGTCCAATGCAGTCACTAAGAGCCATTTAGTTAGTGCACTGTTGGTGGTGATTTCCCAGACTTCTCTTGCGTTGGGGCTTCTGTCCAAGACGGCATCACAAAGCGTGAACGCACAAGGGCTTGGGTTGTTTATTCTGAAACTCTGCAACTTTGCCAAAGACCTCAAGCATGATGTCCTCTACACCCTGGTCTGCAGAACCTTGTCATTTGTCCACCTGCTTGCAGTTGTCCTGCTAAGACTGCAGCTTCTGCTGCTTGTACTGTCTCTGGTTTCTCTTTAAACTCATCCAGAGCTCAGT
Organism: Hystrix cristata; assembly: GCA_004026905.1. Taxonomy (NCBI): domain Eukaryota; kingdom Metazoa; phylum Chordata; class Mammalia; order Rodentia; family Hystricidae; genus Hystrix; species Hystrix cristata. The sequence goes on from PVJO010007592.1 coordinate 75,556, forward strand.
GGAGCCTCCTGCTACTTAGAGGTCCCACCCACACTCTTGCTGGTGTCTTGCTGAAGTCCCCAAGAAGGTCCACTTACACATCTCGCTGGGGCTCTACACCAGCACTGACCTCGGCTAAGATATAATTTTTCTTCTCTGCCCATTTCCCATGAGACAACTCCCCTAGCTGTGTACTGTCACATATACAGGCACACATGGGTCACGGGCCCCGGTTAGCCATCTCACGGGCTCCTCAGCATTGTAAGTGCTCCTGCGGGATACACGGGCACCCTGGGTGTCTTTGGGGTATCACGGGAGCTTGACGGAAACCCCTGGAGGAGTAAGCTTGGAGCCTTCCTCTCCCACCACCTAGCAGTGCCACCATTCTACCCTGACGTGACTGCCTCTTTCTCCAACATCAGCAGAGAACAATCCGTCAATCCTTTGCTCTTCTGCACCCCCTCTTAGATACATTCCGCAGCACAGCCAGCCCTGGAAAATGTGGGCCTTGTTATTTTAATAAATGACAAAATTAAGACCAAAAAAAGCTTTAAAAGTAGTGGTAGGAGTGGGGAGCAGCCTCAAAAACGGCAACCCGTAGGTTGAAAGGTTACCGTTAGGACAGACTGTATTTCTCCTTGACTGTAGGGAGATTAATAAAAGGGTCTGGAAGGAGGGCAGGAGCATGGACTGTTTCTACTTATGGATTAGAGGTGCTTTTTTTTCAGCTGAAATGTCTTTTTAGTGTCTTTATGAATCCTGCTATATTATGGTCACTGCAGGCTGTCTGGGTCAGTGTAGAAATGAGCATCGCTGTAGAAACAGCCTAAGTCGACCACCATCGCCTCCTCTTCCTCTCTGCCACCTCCCCCCTGCTCCCTGCTCTGTGCACCCTCAGGGCCTTAAGGAAGGTGGCCTGTGAGCAGGGCGCTCACACCCACCAGGCCTCTAGCTCAGCTCTGGGCATGTGTTTCGTGTTGGACAGTCTAGAATAGAGCACTGATTGTCTTTGCCCTGTTTAAGATAGTTATTAGGGCTGTCAGATGTCTAATTCCAAATATTTAAACCTCTTTATAAAAAACAAATTGCAAAAACTATCAGATATATATCCAGAATGAGAAGTGTTTTCAAAATGCAACTTTAAATTTTTTGAAAGTAACTAAATGTTCCCAAATATTTCCCAGCTTCTACCACTGCCCTTGTTTTAATTCCCAAATAAAATGGGTCAGGCTATCATGGAAGAGCACAAAGGTCCCCAGAGGCTATCCAGGGCCTCAAGTTCCACTGTCACCTCTCACATAAAATATTTATTTCCACTAAATTTTTGGTACTATTAGCTCACCACAGCATTGATTAAAACCATTTTCCTGTTTCCTCTGCACTCAGCCACTATGCTTCATATACCCAAAACACTGCTGACCCAGGGATTTTATAAATGCTAGGTTTTATTAATTTGAGGAATTCATTGATCTACTGAACAAATATTCATCGAGCATCTACTACAGACTAGGCCCTATTCAGGCCTTGGGGATTTGGCAGAAAACAAGAGACAAAAATCTCCACCTTCAAAGAATTATGTTCCAGGAAAGCCACATGAACAATGAGTACAATTAGGTACAGTATCTGGACCTCCTTGGAAATAAGTACATCCAAAAGAACAAAGCAGAGAAAAGGGATGCAAGCTGGGCATGGCAGTGCACATCTGTAATCCCAGCATGCTGAGAGGCTGAGTCAGGAGCATCGCAAGTTCCAGCCCAGCCTGGGCAACTTATCAATTTAGCAAGACTCAGTTTTAAAATAAGAAAATATAAGAAAAAGGAGTAGAAATGCAGCTCAATGCAAAGGCCCTGGGCTCAGGGGGCGGGGGTCTGAGTGCTGAGAAGAGAATACTGATTCTCTAACTAGAAGATGAGTTTTTACAGCGAGTAAAGTTGTGATCCTAGCAAGAATGAGCCAGAGGCGATCTGATGGGTAACGGGCCAGGGCTGGGTGGGAAGCAGATGGCACAGGCCAGCAGGCCGGTGTGTTGACTCCAGCCTCTACTCAGAGTGACCCGGGAAGCTGCAGGCTCTGGAGTAGAGAGAGAAGTGATGTAATTTAACTTGTGTTTGAGAAGGATCATTTGGCTGGTGGATAGAGAGACTAAAAGAGGCAAAGGTAAAATTTGGAAAACAAATTTGGAAGCTATCACAGTCACCTGGGTTAGAGCTGTTGGCTGAAACCAGCGTCCTAGCTCTGGCACTGGTAAGGACTGGTTGGGTTATAATAGACACCGAAGGTCTGGCAACAGGATTCACGGATAAACACGGGTGTAAAACAATGATAAGAAGTCAGGATGAAAGCCAAGTTTTGGGTTTATACAACTAACTCAAGGGGTGGGATTGTCATTTACCTGGATGGTGACAGAGAGGAGTAAGAACAGGCATCAGGAGAGAATGTCAAGTCTCATGTCAGGGGACACAATTTCTCCTGGTGTGATCCCTCCACAGGCCCAGCTCTGGCCTCATCGCTGGGCTTGCCTCTCCCTGTAGTCTTTTCTCTTTGCCACCTCTTCCGGGAGTCCCATCACCCACCTCAGTCTGCTGGACTGGAAAGTGCAGCTTGCTAGCCAACTTCCCAGAAGTCCCCATCTCGGTCCTCTGATTGGACTGTTCCTCCTCCAGAGAGGCCCGGTGCCTTTTAACCCATAAAGAGCAGTTCTGTGCCCAGCCAGTCTCGGGACCACATTCTTTTTCACTTGTTTCTCTCTGCTGTGTCCATAACCAATGATCTCATGAAGTTTTTTACTTCCAGAAGAGAGATGAATGTTTCCCTTCACCACAATGCAGAAAAGTGAGAGACATTTCTTTGTGTCTAACTGTAATTTCTTTCTGCCTTTACGTTGTGCTAAAGAAGGAAGGTTTCCCTTACAGTGTATTATAGGTGGCTTCCTCGTGTGTGCTGTAAGTGGCATTGCTGCCCTCTCACCTGCTCCTTTAGCGCCTGGAGCCTATCTGGCTATGGGCTGTAGAATAAAAACCTGGCCAGAATGGCCGTGAAAGCACCAACAGCTCAGAAAGCCAAGCTAGCTGACATTTCATTTAAACCTGCCATTAAAGAGAATTTCTAAAATATACAAAAATAGACACACTGGTACACAGAACTCCCAAACACCCACCACTTCAACAGTGTGAATTCAGGCAGTTTGTATTTCATCTATATCCCCACTTATTTCTCCTATTCTTATATTATTTTGAGGTAAGTCATAGGTATCATATGATTTCATGTGCAAACTTTTCATTTTGTTCACCTAAACAATTTTAATATACACGCCATACCATTATTATGATTTAAAAATAAATAATTCATTCAAAAATAACTCATTCAGTAAAAATTCAAATTTTCAACTATCTTATAAATGGCTCTTATTAAAGATACTTTTAAGTATGTTTTCTAGAATAGAGACACCAGGCGCGGTGGCACATGCCTGTAATCCCCATACTCAGGGACATAAGGCAGGAGGATCGCCGTGAGTTTGAGATCATCCGGGCTCCACTGTGAGTTCAATACACGCCTAAACTACATAGCAAGACCCAGTCTCAAAAAAGCCAAAAGTAAAATAGAGTAAGGATTCAAATAAAATCCACATGTCATGGTTGATTGGTGAATATTTGAGTGTTTTTAATAGGTTCTCTCTCCTCTCCCCTCTCTTTCCTTGCAATTTGTGTAAGAAACCAGGATTGGGGTCTTCTAGAATTTCCCATCTTCTACACAGTCCTCACTGCCCAGCAGGGCTATAGTTTACTATGTGTTTCATATACACTGATAGATCTAGAAACTTCTGTCTTCTTTTAAATTTGCATTTGCAGCTCACTTTAGTACCACTTATCTGATGCAGTCTTACTGTTTATCAGAAGTGTTGGATTTGTCTATCCTGTTTCTCAACTCTTGCAACATTCTTTTAAGGTAATAAATAGTTCCTAGCTTTATTCCAAAAGGGCTAGACACCTTAAATCAAATATGAGGTTAAAACTTAGTATTTTAGAAGAAAAAATGGGGGATAACTTTTTGGCATAAGTTATATTAACCCAGAGAACAAAAATTGTTTTAAATCTAATCTAGGGAAGAACTTTTTAACGTGATGTGCTATAACTCACAACCTCCTCTAGGAAGTAATTGGCACTGCTGTTAAAATGGTTGAGCACTTTTCTGATAGATCTAAATGAGATTAAGGACTTCTGGGAAGCCAGGGTTACCCACCCAGCTGACTGGCCAGCCTAATAACCTTTAACTAGACATTATTTTTTCTTGTATCCAGTTTAACAATGATTAACCATTCATTTTTCCTATACAATTCCTAAAGGGACTCTTGAGTTGGCACACTCAAAGGTCTCATGCCTTGTGGCTGACTTGAAATAAAATTTTGACATGGACTTACAACTTGTTTGTCTAACAAATTGTTTAAACTACATTTAGGAAAAAATACTGTAATTTTTTTTACTACTCTCTGTGGCTAAGATATATCTTTGAAAAGCATTATATGTATATATGAGAACCTTCAGATATATGGAAAAATGCTTTCTTTGAGAGCTCTGAGCACTTCGATGTGACTAATAGAAATTTCTTCTTTGGATGATGGAATTCAGACTTAGCAGCTATCAGGGAGTAAAAAATTTTCCTTCAAATTTTCCTCTGAGAAAATTGTGCCTTGGACATGGGATGTGAGGCAGCAACATCTCTTGATAAATGGAAATGTTTAAATATCATGATTCAATTGCTGTATCAAATGCATCATAAAAATCCATGGATTTAAATGGATCTGATAGGTGTAGGTTGACTTGGTAAGAAGAGGACTTCACTTCTGCCTACTCTAAAAATACATTTAGCTCAATGGAAAAGAAAAGATGAATGCAGGGAAACTAAAGCAATAAAAAATTGAATGAAAATATAAGAAGATAGGCTGTATATGTGAATATAAATTATAGAAAACTATTTTTATCATGGCTATACAATAATTTTGCTGACATTATCTGGAAACTCTTTTGATACTATATGGAAAGCTATATGAGCTTTCTAATGTATGTATTACAATGGAGGTGGGCCCC
>PVJO010007593.1:0-80947 GCA_004026905.1 Hystrix cristata
AGTGTGGAAACAATAGTGTTAGACTGTGACCCCCATAGTGTCTTCCCTGCATTTGAGGGATGAAGATTCAGTCCCTCATTCATTTATTCGCTTTGTGCTTGTTTTGAGGGCTTAGGCACATTTGAATATTATCCTTTCTTTCCTTCTTGTCACTTACTTCTCCAGAGCCTAAAGTACGTAGAAAACTGACTAGAGACATGAACTTTAAACTGATGGTTAATGTAGACCCAGGTTCCAATCTCAGCTCTGTCACTGGTTAGTCGTTTGATCTTGGACAAGTCACTTGTATCTTTAAGCCTCAATTTACTCATTTGTGAGTGACAGCAATGGCTTTTATCTCCATAATCATGAGGACTGAACCAACCAGTCATGGTAAGGTGCTTGGCACAGTGCCTGCCCATGACTTCTGCTCACCACCCTGTGCAGCACTCAGCGTGTGATCTTGTTAATGGAAACAGTACTTTAACAACCTTTTGGCCACATTGATTAGTTTGTATAGGACAGGTCCTGTTTCAAACTTCTACTCTTCCTGGCACTTCTGATATCCTTTATTCTAGGATTCAGGAAACTTATTTTAAACCTAGCAATTTATCATTTGATATACATTTTTAAGAGGAAACACAAATGCTTCTTGAATAATTTTCAAAGCAGTGACTGACTAAAAATAGACATATGACTAGACCAAACTTAGAAGAAAAAGCAAACGAAAATTATGAGCAATCTTTATGTTAAGCTGTTTTTCAAATTAAAAAAAAATAGCATGAGTCTAGACTACAGAATATGCATAGTAAGACATCCAGGCTGAGAAATCCAAAGAGAATTGTGATTTGAATTTAGAAGTTTTTTTTAGTAGCTTCTATGATTCTTTGAAGAAATTTCAAGGAGAGACAGATGGTGAAATTTACACAGTTTTATAATACTTTGCTTGATATTGGAGGTCAGGGAATTAAGGTGAGGACATTTTGGACTGATTTATTTGTATTAATGAAATCAGTAAAGTAATATTACCATGTCCCTATGCTAACAAAAAAAGATACTGTTAATTGAAAATACAAATAGAGTAGTGAAATTTTCAGGGCTACAATAATCTTTAAATATCATCTTATCTGATGTATCGTACAATTAATATTCAACCTGAACATAAATCACAAAAGAAGTGTTTATGCTAATTGTAGTGAATTTGAAAACTAAAAAATGTTGATAAATAGGAAAATGAAATCATCCTGAATGTTACCACCCAGAGAAAAAAAATCTTTAATATTCTGGAGTCAGCCAAATGTCATTTCCTTTTCTTCTTTGCAAAAATACATTTACACATTTAGGATTGTATAGTTCATACTGTTTTCTAAGGTTTTTTTGCACTTAGTGTAGATTATGAAAATAATTTTGTGTAATATAAATACTTTATAATGTGCATTTGGTAGATCCATCCTATTCCATACTATGTGTATCATACATAATGCAATATCCATCACAAGCCTTTTATTTTACAGGTAGCAGACTGAGGCCCAGAGACAAGAAGTCGCTTACTCAAGGTTGCGCAGCTCCTTCGTGTCACCGCCAGGAGAACTAGCATCTCAGGTGCCCAATTTGGAGCTCTCACTAATAAAGCATTTTGCTAAACTTTTAGTTTAGCCACGAGTTCCTTTTTGCCCTCATGAAACCCATAATAAACCACCTCATTTGAGTTTCTTTTCTTCTGGTGCCTACCTGTGAATTTGTTAAGTGGTTATTTTATATTGTATCTGTAGTAGCCACTTTACACAGAATCCCTGCTTTGTCATATTCACGATCCTATTCTAGAAAAGAAAACACAGACACTCTGGAAGTAAGTAATTCACTCTGATTCACAGAGCTACTGGAGGATGACGACTGGCTATCAATCCAGATCTCAGTGAGCTTCTTTAGTAGCTACAATATCTTTCTCTATGCATATGTATGATGATTGCTTGCCACTAAGCTCCTAAAATGTGTAATGATGTTTTGTTCATCTGGAAATTTGCAGAACTTAGGCAGATCCCACAGCAGAAGATGCAATGCTTTTTGAATAGATGGATGGATGTTTGGGTGCAGGGTATGTGAAGTTGTGTGAATGCTGTTTGACTTTTGCGCTATATATGGATTATCTCCGGGCTGTTTACTGCTCATTTCTAGAATGATCTCTCATGCTGATGAATGCAAGAGCTAGAACTGGCTTCCATAATTTGTGAGACTGAGTGCAAAACAGAAATGAAGGGAGCCTCTTCAAAAATACTAGGATTTGCAGCAGAACATTCAACCAAGTGCAGGTGCCCTCTGAGTGTAAATGAGGATCAAACCGATCATGATTTAGTGCAAAAAAAACTCTTCCATGGCTCACAGCTTCTAGATTCTGCCAATGTCAACTTTTTTGGTCTTCTCCAAATGCTTTCTCAAGTATGTTTTTTCTTGACTTTATCGTTTCAACTCATTCTCGCTTGTAAAAGCCTCATCTGGTAGCACATTTTAAGGTCTGAAGTGTGTTCAATACCTAACACAACTGGTACAGTCTTGCAAGGACGATTTTGGTAATCATGGCTTATGTGTAGCTTGGAGGCTTCTAAGGTGGCCTGTACTCATGCTGTTTAGCCCCCAGGTACCCGAAAGGAGAATGAGCTGAGTCAGGAAAGGAGGCATCTGGATATTTGTGCATGGCAGATGGGATGGGTGGAGGATAGCTGGATACGGAAATAAAAGACTGAGATTGTACTTCTTACTTTTGTAAGCATTGCTTTGTGACAACAGGCACAGGGTAGATCATGTTGAATTAAAATAAATGTCTGAGATGTTTGCTAGAAGCAGAGGAATAGCATGGATACTAGTCCACTTCCAAACTTCAGCGTGGATATTGGAGGGAGATTCTCTCCCAGCACTGTCAGTTACAATGTGGGGTAGTTATTGCTAGAACCAGATTAGCCAATGCTCTCAGTAAACATACTGTGTTGCCTTCTGAAATTATCTATGTGGCCACTGATAAGTACAAGCAAGAGCCAAAACTTGATTCTAGGTTGTCTAACCTGTATTATAAGCATTAATGGATTCCAAAATTTTGCCTATATTTTAAGAAACCGACAAGGAATAGGGGATGCAGAACTGTGATTACCAACTAGGATTTCAGGTAATAAAGACTATTATAAAGGTATTAAGCATTCTGGAATAAGCTAGAAAGCTTGGCTAAATGGAACTGCACTAAATGTGAAGTGTAATAGTTGAGTCCACAAACAAATTAGGCTTGTGGGATGGGGAGTACATGGTTTATGGATAATAGTGGCAAAAAAGTAGAGGTTTGAGTTACAAGTTGCCCTGCTGTGAATCAATAACAGTATTATATGATTCTAAATGAACTAACACTTCTCTTAGACACTCATTCATTTAATATTTCATTCCACAAATATTCAACTGGACATCTACTGCCAGATACTCTAAGTGCTAAAAACATGAACATGAATAATAATCCTTGTCCTTAAAAGCTCCTGGATTAATGGAGAAAGAAGACATGAAAATTAATGACTGCAGCATAGAGAGGTAAGCGCAATGATAAAAATTATTCACATGGATTAGAAAATAAGGAACATTTACAGAAGGTTTTCACAAGGAGATTGTACTTGAGTAGGGTCCTGAGAATGATAGGCTGGGATTGGGAGTGGATCCACCAGACTGGGGAGCATCCATGCAGAAACTCATTTGGGAAGCAGCATGTGGTTTCCCGTTCCTGGAGGACTGGCCACAAATGGTGACCTGTGGAGCTGCAGGATGTAAGACTGAGGAGGTTCATGTGAGCTGCATGAAAAGGAGGGTGGAAATCCATAGGAGACCCAATATTTAGCTTCTCAGAGGTGATAGCAAGCCACCGAAGGGTTTTTAGGAAGAGATAATGAATTGACCAGATGGTTTTGAGATGAGTGAATTGAAAGCAGATGCCGGCTGGTCAATGAAGAGACAGCAGTGCTGAGATGAGGATGGGGGACTTCACAGAATAGCAGAATTTGTGATTTGGAGAGATCATGTTTGGTAACAAATGTTAGCATAAATCAAGTGCTTATTCTGTGTCAGACCGTGTGTGGTTCTTTTGCTACATTTGATCTTTTTAAATATTCCCACAGCATAGGATATATTATTATTCCCACTTCACTGATGAGATAAGTAGAGCTCAGGGAAGTTAACCATTTTTAAATTATTTGATCAAGGTCACACATCTGGTAATGGGAGAGCTGAGGTCTGACTCTGAAGTCCTAAACTGGTATTTACCCCACATACGTTATGGTATACTGCTTCCACACAGGGATGCTGAGAAGATGAGTCGATAGTGATCGACAAGACATCAGGGATAAGGTGCCTGCCTTGTTTTGGGCTTAGCATTATCTACTGAGACAGATGTTGTTGTAGAGGGGCCTGGATGAGCAGGTTGGAGGATCCTAATCTGGAGCATCCTAATGGAGAAGGATCTGGACTGGTCTGTCTAAGATTCTTGGTGATTTCCATTTTATATGATTTATCTGCTTCTTCCAGATACCTGAAACCCAGCAGAAACGGTCCTAAACTAGCATGAGCTCCTAAAACATGGTTTGAAGCCCATCATCTCGAGCAGGTGTGACTGCCAGCTGGCTACACAGTGACACTGACCTGTTGCCTTGTAAGGTAGCTGAGATGGAAGGCTAGCTCAGTTCTTTGACTTCTTAGTAATTTAATTTGGTTGACAGAAGAGAGTGAGACAATACAAGACTAGCCAATGACTGACACCGAGTCAGGAAAAAGCTGAAAAACAGCACTTGATCAGCAGCAGCAATAAGCTTGCGATTGTCTCTACTTTCACAACCCTTACTTAAGCATGTAACTACAAACTTCTCCTGAATACCTCAAAACCAAATGCAGAACTGAACTTCTCTCCTAGGAAAGGGAGAGATAATAAAAATGAACATATACTGAGTACCTACTATGTGCCACACAGACCAGAGCCTCACAATTGCTCTGGAATATTGTTACAGGTTCAATAATATCTCCCACAGATTCATATGTTGAAGTTCTGTTCTAGCACCCAATATAACTATATGTAGAGATAGGGTATAAAAGGAGATACTTAGAGGTTAAAAAGTCCTAAAAATAGGAACTCTAATCTAGTAGAGGTGGTGCTTTATACAAAGAGGAGGAGGCACTATGGCTCACTCTCTCTACCTCTCTCTCTCTCTCTCTCTCTTTCTCCCTTCCCTGCCTTCTCTCTCTCTCATTTAGGACCCAGCAAGAAGGTGGCTGGGTGCACATTAGGGAGACAGCCCTCACCAGGAACTCAATTAGCTGGAATGTGCCCTGGGATTACTCAGTATCCAGGACTGTGAGAAATACATTTCTGTTGTTTAAGCCTCTTAGTTCAGTTTGGAGTATTTTGTTATGACAGCCCAGGATAATGCAGAGTATATACATTCCACTTCATCTGTGAGCCAGCTGAGGCCCAGAGATGGGAAGTGACTTTCTAATGCAACAGAGCCTGGATTTGAAGCAAAATCTACGGCTTATTCTATTAATTCTGTGTCTCCTTTTGAAGCAATAAAGTTTAGGTGATTTTATTTTTACGACAAAGGTGTCTTGTTTTATTTATACATCTATTTGCCTTCTCTTGTGCTTATTTCTGCACGGTCATGGGACCTCTGACGTTAATAACAATCTTACCTAATTTGGAACTCTGTTGGCTTTCTTTGGGCCCTGGCAATACGGTGGGAAGTCAGTCAGCAGGATTTAAACAAGGTGGATGCAGTATATATAATGGTGGATTCTGGAGCTAGAAAGACCCATGTTTGAATCTAGATCTGTTCTTTCCTGGCCACATGTACCTGAGTAATTGTTGACCTCTCTTAACTGTGTTCTTCAGAACGTCACTGTGAGGAGCAAATAGGGTAAAGCACAAAATGCACAAAATACGTGTATAACGGACATACATACATATATAGAAATTATAAGGAACTGTTGTCAGTAATGCTGCAATGAACATCATAGACCAATGTAAGTGTCCATCAAAGATGAACGGATAAAAATGTAGTCCACATATCCAGTGGAATACTATTCAGCCTCAGAAAAGGAGGAAAACTTCCTATTTCCTACAACATACTCTTGGGTGAGTCTGGAGGACAAGTTTGTTAACTGAAGGAAGCTGGACACTGAGAGTCAAATACTGTATGCTTTCCTTAGTTATGAATCTAAAAATGTTAACCTTACAGAAGCAGAAAGTAGAGTGGTGGTTTCTTGTGTTGGGAACAGGTAAGAGAATTGGGAGATGTTGGCCAAAGGATATAAAATTTCCATCCAGCAAGAGAAATATATTCAAAAGACCTTATTTTACAACACAGTGACTATAATTAACAACAATGCATTGTGTATTTGAAAATTGCTGAGAGTAAATTTTAAGTGCTCTCCCCATGAAAGAGTAAGCTTTTCAGGTAATGCATATGTCAATTAGCTTGATTCAGCCATTTCACATTATATATAAAAAATGATGTTGTACACCATGGATATACACGATTGTTATTTGTCAATTAAGAACAAAAAGAACCCTTCTGAATTTGTTAAGAAAAGTGTGAACAACCAAAAAGCACACTGGGTGAAAGATGTGACCTGGCAATTCAAGTAAAGGCAACCCAAATGGTCAACAGATAAACCAAAAAATGTATAAACTTAACTCATCCTTGGGAAATGTAAATGAATATGGTGAGATAAAATGTATTCTCACAAGTCCAGCAAGACTTAGGAGGTCTAAAAACAGTGTACGCAAGAAGGAAGAGCAACTGGACCACCGTGTAGAAGAGGAAAATGGTTTCAATCAGGTTGCTGAGGAATTTAGCAATATGACATTTTTAAAAGTGGCAAATGCAGGTACTCTCCAATCCAGCAAGTGTGGTTTTATATATAGCCCCAGGAGACATGTTTAGGGATGGTAACTGAAGCAATTTTTATGATAGGAAAAAGTACTAACAGCATAATTGTCAATTAATAGGTCAAAGGATGAGGTATAGTTTGGTATATTCTTATGATACGTATAGGGCACAGCTAAAATGACTTAGGTCTACAGATATTAACCTAGACAGATCTAAAAAAAAGGCAATATTGTATGACCCATATAATATTATATAAATAATTTATAGATACAGACATAGCAAAAATACATATTAAATGTCTCGGACGGAAAGGATATATATATTTTTGGGGGGTGTTGATGGGGATTGAAATCAGGGCCTTGCACTTGCTAGGCAGGCACTCTACTACTTGCTCTAAATCCTCAATCCCTGAAAGGTTATATATTATGTATATTAGGAGTTGGCTTTTGAGACAAAAAAGGAGATTAACACTAGGGAAGAGAATTTCAACAATTCCGAAATACTTTATTCTTTTACAGGTGGAGAAGGAAATGTGACTAATTATTGGTATTTATTTCCAGGTATTGGTTCATTTATATTGATATTACTTTTGGGCACATTTTCTGAGGCTTCTTGATTAGCTTGACCTTTCTCTCCAACTGTTGGTCACTTATTCTGGTCTGAGCTAGACCTATGTGCTCCTATACCTGAGTCCAATCAGCCCAGCAGGCAATGTCTGACTCCTCCCACTACAGTACTTCCTGTACAGTACTTCCTGCCTGGATTCCCCGGTGACTGTGGAATTGGCCAAGTAATGTCTCCAGGAAGTATGTCCAGAGACTGGCCTGTGACCAATGCAGAAAGGAGAGGGAAAGAGGCAGACCACACATTCCTCCACCTTCCTCTGTTTAGAGACACCTTCCTCTCATTACAGCCTGTTCAGAGACTTGCCAGCTGTCTGAGTGAGTGGGTCTTCCCAGGCACCAGCTGAATCGCTTCACAGTGTATGCTGCAGGCATAATCTGACACGAGCTTGCATTTGCCTCCTACCCTCTTCTTCCTCACTTCTACCCCTCACTTTTTCTGCCTTGGGGTTGATTAGTACGTCCTCAAGTCTTGCCTCAGGTTCCTTTCTCTAAGGAATTTAGACTGATCATTACTTTTTGTACTTATGCAAGGAGCATAAGTGCTCAACCCGTATGGTCTGCTGTTAATTATATCGCCATAGCCAGATTTAGAATTAGGCCCTGCAAGTCTTAGAGGTGGGTAGGAAGAAATTATAAGTTTGAACATTTGGAGGTGACCTGATCTACTATTCAGGTGCCATTTAGTGTAAATTTTAAATAATTAATGAATCTATAATTCATCTAAATCAGTAGTGCCCAACCATTTTGGCCCCAGAGACTGGTTACAGAAGACAATTTTTCCATGGAGGGGATGAGGGACTGGTTTGGGAATTAGATTCTTATAAACAGCATGCAATCTAGATCCACTTCAAGTGCAGTTCACAGTAGGGTTTGTGGAAAATCTAGGAGATTCTTAAGAGAATCTAATGCTTCTGCTCCTCTCACAGGAGGCTGGATCATGCCAGCAATTGGGAGCGGCTGTGAATACAGATGAAGCTTCTGCTCGCCTCCCTCTGTTCAGCCTCTGTTCCTAAAAGGCCATGGCCCAGGCATTGGGCAACTCTGATCTAAATGATGCAACTTGAAAAGCAGACATTTTGCCTAGACCTGGAAGTTGGAGAATGCCTGAGTTGAGGTGTGAGTCAATACCAAATCAGTCCCAAGGTTCAGTTCACCCACCTCAGCCTCTTCCCCAGTGAGTTCACTTCCCACTGAATATGGAACACTTTTTGGGCACAGAGTGGAGGGCACTTACTCGCCACTGTGGTTCAAGTTGTCGTAACGCAGAAAGAGCCCTGCGTAGATGGTCTCGGTCAGCAGAGCATAAATGGCGATCATGATCAGGAGCACAGCGAGCTTCAGGACGGAATTCAGTCGGAGGAAAACGGCACAGGTCACCATGGCCAGCACCCCCGTGAAGACGAAGTACTGCAAACAGAGGATGGGCGCGGTCAGATTCCCCAGGATGCCAGCGGTTCCCTCTTCTAGTTGGGGTGCCCACAGGCCGCCTTGCACAGATGTTTGCCGAGCATTGCTACTTGGAGGTCTCAGGACCTCCTGATTCAATGGGTCCCTCACTGGACTTTTTATGTTCTTGCCCCGAACCTGTGCTCCCTGTTTCTGTGAATGGCACCATCATTCACACTATCCTGGAAACTAGAAATTCGTTTTTTTCTGCTTCCACACACTCCATAGTCAGACCACAGTGACTGTAGCTTCTACTTCCCCAACAGACAAGCGTGTGGCCTCCATTCAGTTTCTCCTCCTGCCCTGCTTGTTTCAGCTTTCAGGGATGGTTTTGGGACAGTTTTCTGTTAGCTCTGCCTGCTCAGAGGTCTCAACTCCTAACTAACACACACCGTTATTTTCTATCCAGTCCTTCTTTATGAAGATATACCAGATTCTTTCCACTGTCCTTCTTTATAAAGCTATATCAGATTTCCTTTCACTCTCAGACCCTTGCCTCAGGGCCCTGCTGCTCAACTCTCATCCATGTGACTAAGCCTTACTTCTCTAACAAATGCCAGCTCAGGTGTCCTTTGCTCTGGGAAGCTGTCCTGGACATCTCCAGGTACTTCTGAATCCTAATTCCTCCAACAGATACTGCAGAGGACAGTGTGACATCTATCATACCATATCCAAAGTAAATTTCAAACTGCAAACGTCGACTCCCTGAAAAGCCAGAATACTGGAGTAATCTCCCAGTGTTAGTATCCCACCCAGATTTCAGCTTTTGGGGAAAACCCCTTAGCCCATTCCCCTTACAGAATCATTGCAAGCTAACATCCTGGATGATGGGTTCATCTTGTGATTATCCGACAGGAAAAAATGAATAGAACTCAGATTGTCAAAGGCCTGTTTTGTGGCACTATTTTAATCTCAGTGCCTCTATACACCTTTCTTTTGTAGTATTCAAAATAATTGCTCAAGACAGGAAATATAGTTCCCATTTTATGGATTAAGAAATTGAGGCTCATAGAATTTAATTAAATTGTTTAAGATCTCGAAGCTAGAAACTAACATCTAGGTCACCTGGATACAATCAGAATACTGGGTTTGATAATTTCTAAAAATCCTTCTAAATTCAGGCTGTTTGTAACAATTGGGTGCACTCTCTCTCCTGTTACACGGAGAGGCAATTTTTGTATAGATAGGGGTGATGGGTAAGAAGTTCTAAAAATGGCTGAGCAAATCGTCCTGAAGACATCTTTCTAACTTCTTAAGCCACACTGACTCACTCACGAAACTTTACAACAAATATTGGTCTAAGCAAATGTAGGCAGTTTCCTGGCTGATTTCCAGCTGAGGACAAAGATCCTGCTCCTGGGTGGTGCACCACATAGACTCAGAAATGAATAAAGCACCATCCTTGTCCTTCAGGAGCCTTGCATTCGGGGCATCCTTTAATTTTGTCTCTTCCTTTCCTAATAAATTCAATCATGTCCTTGTACAAGTGGGATGATAAGCCTTCTTTAGCTGTCCTCTAAGATCTTCCCTTGGGCAAGATTTTTAAGTAACTCGTTTTGATGCTTCCATACCGGAAGCTGTATGTGAAGTGGCCAGGCAATAAGATGCTCACTATTCAGAGTTTATTTTCTCCATCCAGAGAAACTTCTAAGGCCCTACATTTCAACAAAGACTAAAGGAAAGAGGAATAGATCTGAGAGTTTGTGGCTCATTGCTGCCTGCATTACAATAAAGGGCTGTGCATGGTTTTGTCAATGCAAATTAATCTTGCATTAGATCAAATGTCCTGGAAATAATTGTGCTCTTGGAGCAAAAAGTTATGGGTGCACAAGAGTTGAATTAAAAAAATGCAGTAAGCTTTTATGGAGTGCTTTTACAATTAAGCCATGTGATAGACACTTGAAATTCCAAAGAGAATAAGAGACAGCCCAGGACTAAAGGAAATCATGGTAATGAAAAAAGTGAAGCAAACATGAAAATGTCAGCAGTAGTACTCTGTGAGAGTGTTTTGGCAGCAATAGGACCAGACACAAGGCGAATGGAGAGGCAGGAACAAGAGCATTCTTTGGGCAGAAGGCATGTCTGGAGTAGATGGTACAGGGTATGTGAATTCGAACTGACCCTGAAGGATGGAAAGGGCGTCACATGACAGAAAATGGGAAGACAGAATGGCACAAATGCAAAGGTCTAAGGATCAAGGTGTCAGGAGAATTACTTTCTTGGGTTTTATCAGAGAATCGTGCAACTTTTTAAAGGGGAGCTAGTAACACAGGCAGGTGGAAAAGTAGCAAATTTCCATCTTCCTTTGCTTTAACGGAAATTTCTGAGGGTGTAATAGGCAAAGAGCAGCATATATCTGTGCAGTGAAATGATAGCTCTTTCTCTTTTTTGATCAGTTGTGTTAGTGTGTTCGTACCCTCTCTGCCTCCAGGCCATTGAGAGGCGTGTCCTCCCTGCTCAGTGTGGTTTCGCTAACCTTTCAACTTACAAAGGAACCTTCCAGAGGTGCTAAAAACCACGGGGTATCACAGACAACAGGCCCAGGACAGCATCAGGAGCAGCTCCTCTGTCCTGTGCACACGTGAACGAGCAGGGGGGCGGGACTGGGAAATGGGAAGAGAACAGGAAAGCTACAGGAGTGTCATGGCTCTGTGAAAGCTTTGTGAAAACTTCTGTTTTTGGCGGTTTGGACCCATCAATTGCATGTTTCCTGTAATTCGGGAAGATATTGCGCCCAATGATCAGATTTTGTGTTCTTTTATGTTACCCCGGGAAGTCACATAGGGTCTGTAGATGCACATTTATCATTGTATAGTTGAAGTTACACTGTAGAAGGATCCCCCTGCAAAAGAATATTAAAAAAAAAAGGCAGAAGATACAGAGACAAAATATAGGGACTACTGTGCTTAAGGGGCTTTAGACAAAGATAAATAGGAATATTAAATAGGAATTGTTGAGGATGTGAGGAGAATTAGAGGGCACTGATAAAAATCATATATCCCAAAGAATAAAAAGTCCTGTGTGCAGGGGTTTTAATGAAAGCATTAAAATGGTGACGTAGATAGTATTTTTGAAATAAACTGGAAAGCAGGATGCAAAATTATATATATGATGGAATTACAATGCAAAAGATATGCGGAGATATAACACAGCTTTTGAGTGAGCTATTTCCTTTTGTAATGTTCTTTCATCTTGTATCAACGTGGAATTTCAACTGAGGCAGTTGTTTGAATTCCCCATTGTGTAGTGAGCTTTAAATCCTGTATAGCAGGAGGACGAAGCTTTTAGAACCCTCCAAGATAACCAACAGCCCTCTGCGGCACGCGGCCCACAGGTTTGCCACCACTGCTGTATAGTAACGAGGTTTTCGGTTTCTTCCCGCATCTTCTAGTAATAAAATAATGGCAAGAATTGTACGAGAAACTTCAGGCACTCAATCTTTGATAAGGGAAACAATCTGGGCCTTGTGTTCGCACTGGGAAAGGGAAGAAGAGACTCAAAAATGACATGTCATCGGAGCTCTAAAAAACTGGCCGCCGAAATGTGCATTGGCACCTTGGTACCCGAGTTAGGGAGAAGAGGAAAAGGCATTTCTATAGGAATGAAGAACTGGGCACGGCCGATGGATAAACACTAGGGATGTGGTGTGAAGCAGACCGGACCCGTATGTTTGATGAAACCTACCTAAGTGAGTGCATGACCAATTTAGGGGGATGTCTGAATCAGGGCTTAGTTGATGAAGGGCAGATGCAGTAGTTACAATCAAATGTTTATAGGGCACGTAGTCTGTGCAAAGTACTCTTTGAATAGCCCTATGTGCCTCATCTTATTTAATTCCTAAAATGTCCTGAGGATAGACTATTCTTATTGCCTATTTTCCAGAAAAGTGAAGCACATACAGCATTTTTCGGCTTCTGAGCACTCCAGGTTTTCTACTCTCAGATGGTAGACTGGTTTGGGAAAGCACAAATAAAACAATTTTTTCAGAGTCTGAAAAAAATCGGAATCCTGTGACATGACAAGGTGTTAAGGGGAGTAATATCTGATTTTTTAAAAACACAAAACAAGCACTTTACACACTAAACCATCCATTTGTTAATCCACAGCTGTTACCTGAGGATCCATTGTGCACCAAAATACTCTGCCGGGCTGACGGGCACCACACTGATACTAGGACACTGTCATACCAAGACGTAAATTACCTTGGCAGTATGTGCATGGTTTCTCAGAAGAAAGGAAGAAGAGGAATTTTACACAATGGTAATTTAAGAGGAAGTGAGCATCTCTCCACTGAAGTTACATACACAGACTGGACCGTGTGCCTATTTGCTTGCTGCCAAGACCCTGTGAAACTCACGTGACAAGAAGGAAAGAAATCAAGCAGAAGATTTTAAAAAGTCAGTGGAGTGCAAAGCAGTACTCCAAACTTGTCAATCGATGCACACACAACCAAATTCCCAGCAATTGCAGCTGCTGATGTGAGCAGCGCAGTGAAATGTGTATGGGTGGAAGACAGAGCTGCCCTGCTTGGCCCCGGCCTTTAGCCCAAGGTCCCGGCAGGCTCAGGGAATGAGGCGCCGCAGTCTTGGGGGTCACGGTGGGGCGCGTGGAGAATGCTGGCCTGACTCCCCAAGCTATTTCTCGAACTGCGTTAGGTAGGGGAAAGGAGCTTTTGTTTGTTTGGTGCTCTGGTACAATCTTAAAACATGTTGGTTTATTCTAAATCCTGGTTTCCATGGTTTTCTTTTTTAAACCTGCTGTGCTTCTTATCTTTATTCTTTAGTATGTAACATATTTTCCCTGCTCTGCCTACTTTTATGATTTTTGTCTTTATTACTTGTTTTGAACAATTTGATTATGGTGTGTATGTGCATATGTGTGTGTGCATATGTGTGTGTGCCCGTGTGTGTGTGTGTTCAATGTTTACTGTGCTGGGAATCCATTGAGATTTATCAATGTGTGGGCTTGTAGTTTTCATCAAATTTAGAAAAAGGCGGGCATTATATCTTTAAATATTTTTAGTTTTAGTTTTTATTAGTTCATGTTTGCAGTATTTAATGATTGCATTCCTCTTGGGGAGTTGGTGCGTGTACATAACACATCTTAATTCTTTTTTGCATTCTCTTCTCCTTTCTTCTCTCTCACTTCCGTCTTTTGGTCCCCTCCCTTTTGCCAAAGATCTATCTCCCTGTTTCCTATTATCTATCTTTTATTTTGCTTTTTAATTTATGTGGAGGACAACCCTAATCACATATCTATATATCAATATATCATAATATATATTACATTACCATAAGTTTTCCCTGATAGTGTTTTAATTTTATTTATTTTACTCTTATATTTCATTTTGGATACTTCTGTTGCTATGTCATTAGTTTCACTGCTATTTTTATCTCCAGTATCTAATCTTTGATTTCCTTTTAGCGTAGTTTTCATCTTACACATTATCACAGTCTTTGCTTCTCAATATTCAATCTGGATTTTTAAATATATCTTCCATGTTTCTTAAGTTTTTGATAGCTGGAATACAGTTATGATAACTACTTTATTGTTCATGTTTGTTAATTATAACACACATGGGTAGTTCTGTGGTGGCTCCCGCTGCTCAACTTTTTTCCTCTCGTCATCAGTCATATTGTACTCCTTTTTAATGCCCTAGGATTTTGACCGGATGTCAGCCATCATGACTTTACCATGTTAAATACTTTGTATAGTCTTATACATGTTCTTGAAATTCATCTGGGACACAAGTAAATTGTGTAGAAATAGTTTGATCTTTTTGGGCTTTGCTTTTATACTTCTGAAAGGAAGAACTAGAGCAGTATAGAATCTAGGAACAATTATTCCACGTGACTGAAGCAAGCTCCTTCCAGTTGCCAAGCCCTCCCTGGATTGGGATGTTTTGGGGGCTGGCTGGACAAAGCAAACACTGCTCCAGTCTGTGTGCATTCCAGGCACTGATCCTTTCAGATGGTTCTTTTCCCAGCATCAGTTTGCTTCTTCACACGCTTGCAATGATTGGACTCTCTGTGGGGCTCTGAGTTTCTCTCTATGCTGTTCTTCCCTCTCTGATGGTGTTCTGTAGACTCTGGCCACCCGAGTCTCCCAGACCTTCAGCTGTGTATACCCAGATCAGGAGTCCACTGCGTTTCATCTGGAGGCACCTCCCTGAGCCACAGTCTGAGCTCCCTCGAGGTGATAAGAGAGCTCAGACAATCACATGGTTCATTTCATTTGCTTCCTGCTTTCCAGCAATCACTCTCTGTTGTGGTTCGTTTCGAGATGTCCCCTCAAAGCCTCATGCACTCATAAGTGGGGATATTTGGAAGTTGAGTGGATCATGGGGCGTGATATTCATCAGTGGTCCAGACCACCGATAAGTTTATAGCTAGCGCTGGGAGACACCTGGCATAAAGTATCCGCTCACGGCCTGGTCAGAGGAGGTGTGTCACTGGGGACGCGGCCTGGAAGAGTCTCTCTCCCACCCGCCTTGCTCACTCTCTGCTTCCTGACCACTGTGCCATAAGGAAGCCTCCTCTGCTGTCCCCCTCGGCCATGCCACCCTGCCTTGGAGCCAGCTGACTGTGGACTGAAACCTCTACAAACCGTGAACCCAAATAAACCTTTCCTCGTTAAATTGTGAGTGTGGGACAGTGGTGGCAAACCTATGGCACGTGTGCCACAGTGGGCATACAGAGCCTTTTCTGTCGGCAGCCGAGCATTGGGTCCTCAGGTTTAACTGCAGTGTTGGTACTTTGTGATAAATAAGTGGGTTTGGGGCTGCAGTTTGTGAACACGGAGTCTAAAAGCTTCACCATCACTGATGTAGGGTATTGTGTCTCAGCAAAGAGGAAAGTTACTGAGATAGTTTTCTCTGTTGCCTGATGTACAGTGTCTTGTGAACTAGTGCTTCATGTATTTTGCTTCTTTTAGATGGTTTCAGGTGGGGAAGGTGGAGGTCACCCTGCTATTCCTATAGACGGATGCTGTCTTCATCTTTAAACACTGTTAAACACACAGTGGGCACTGCTCTGTGTTGGGCCTTTGGGTCATGTTGAGTAGTTATTCAATCTTATCTTCTCTCTTCAAATGAATTTATAAATTGGAGGTGGTGAAAAGAATGTCCTAGCTAGACAGGATGGGGTGTGTGTACTAAGAGGATACGGTAAGGTGTTTGAGATGCAGGAAGGAGAGTGATCTGAGGGGCTGGACCTGCCAAAATGCACTATGGACAGGGCTTGAAGGTAGGGCGGGACCTGGATAAGTGGGGACAGAAGGGAAGAATGTTCCAGGATGCCAGGATGTGGGATACAGATAATCACATCCCTGTGGAAGGATGGGCTCACATCACAACCACAGCCAGCTCGGACTGCTTACAAACGTAGCAAGCCGTCTACTCAGATATGCCAGCACATACAATAAAGAGGCTTGATCCTAAAATGAGTGTCTTCCTAGTGAGCATCCTGACAACCACATCCAGGTGCTAGAGATGACAGCACTGAGTTTCTGCCTGGAATTTGTACTTATTTTACAAATCACTGTCTTTTCCTTCCCTTAGACTGCTTCTCAAATCATAGTTGGAGTATGACTTGCTTCACTTATTTCCTGAAACCTCACTCCTTTTCAATAACTGACAAGCCTCTAATTCATAACTAAATTATACTTTAAACCAAAAATTACAAGAGCTTCATGTTTATACCACATTACCCAGTTTGACAGCATGTTTTTAAAATTGGTGTGGTTTCTCCTAGGGTGAGGTAGAAACATCAGGCATACAGACAAAGAAACCAAGGCTCAGAGAGATGGAATAGTTAACTTGGGGACACGTACTTGTGAGTGCTCGGCAGTTGGATCAAGAATTTCAGAGGTCTGAATGTTTGATTCCTCCTACTTTGGCAAACATGCCTAACAGGAAACATACCCATATATTTTGGGGTGAAAAAGGTGAGTCAAATCATGTGGCGATAGTAGCTGGTAATTTGGTCTGTCACCATAGTTTGCCGATTCCTGAGTAAGAAGACTCCTTCATGTAAGAAAATAGTAAAGCTCTAATTTATATACATTTTGTCTCACTTTAATTTCATCTCTATTTTTGAGCGTTCCTTAACTTTTTTTTTTTTTTTTTTTTTTTTTGGTGCTGGGGAATCCAACTCAGGGCCTTGTGCTTGAAGGCAAGAGCTGTAACCACTGAGCTAAATCTCCAGCCCCTGAGTGTTCCTTAATTTTTCAGGTATGTTAGCACAGTGTTACAGGTTATATTCATAGCATGCTCAAGGTCATTTTATTGGAGACAAAATGAATCATGGTTAATGATTTATTAACCACAGTTTAAGAACAGATACTTTATGCCAGCTGTGGTCATAAATTACTTGTATTAATTATTTCACTTAATCCTCATAACCTCTCAATGAGGAAGGTTCTGCAAAGTTCTACTTTTATCCTTATTGTATGAATAAGGAAACCGAGGCACTCAAATGAAGCTGTCTGGTCCAAAGCTCACCCACAACTTTCTCAGGACCTCAAGTCCTCATGTGGTGTGTTCCTGAGAGGAGCAGTCTGGGTGTGGGGCCGGGAGTAGGCAGTGTTGCTTTGGGGGAATACCAACACAGACCAAGAGGTCATGAACACATCAGATGTCAGGTTAAGAAGGAAGCATTTGCAACTCATCTAGGCAGGCACCGTGAGGATGTTTTACTTAGCTCCACAATAGCCATATGAAGGAGGTATTCATTTTCTCATTTTATGGATGAGGAAACTTAAGTTCAGAGTAATGCTTGGCTCCACTGGAAGTGAAATCTGGCTTTACCTGTCTCCAACTATCCAAGCCTTGGCCTATTCCCTGTTGCCCGAGGTTGGGACACCCCCCCAAGTCCTCCAAACCAAGAAGTTCCTACGGAGCTGGCAGCTCTCACAGCCCATTAAACCGGAGGAAGTCCCAGGGCACATGGGCCACCCCATCCTGCCATGCGCATCCCTAGGAAGAGTCTAGCTCATCCTCCAGGGGCTCGGATCAAGAATGAGGCAGGTAAAGTTTGAATTATAGCACCGTGTCAGGACAGCTGAATTAAAAAGAGAATGAAAGCAGGACAGAAAGAGGAATGGAAAGAAGCGAGGAAGAAAGGAAGTCATGCAGGAGAGCTGCTGTGGACTGAGCAAATGACTTTCTGAGCTCTAGTTCCTTCATTTGTGACGTGGAGACAGTGGTGGCCATCTCTTCGCCATACATCTGGAGGACTGAAGGAGGGAGGGAGGTGAGGCTGGCGCTTCTTGTCAGAGTGCTTCTGAGTCCCCCATCAGGCCTGGGAAACCTCAGAGCTCATTCTCCTCTCACACATCTGAAGGGTCTCTGAGTGTGGCAGTCTCCTAGAAAACGAGTCTCCCTAGAGTCCTCAGGGCATGTGGCTTGGGAGGGTGCTGGGAGCACCAAGGTTCCTCCAGACTCAGAACTCCTCCTCTAGAATACGAATGTCTGGTCACGGTTCACAGAAACCCTAGACTGACCCCACAGCCCAGGGCTAGGTCAGTGGCGCCATAGTCCAGAGAGGACCCAAAGGACATTGTGATGATGGGATGTCTCCTGAGCTGGCGGTGCCCCAGGCACTCTCCTACCACTCTGATCTGATGTTATTTGTGGTTTCTACCTTTGTGTCTTTCCTTCTCTTTCTTTTCCTTTCTTCTCCTCTCCTCTCCTCCCTTCTCCTCTCCTCTCCTCTCTTCCCTTCTTCTCTTCTCTCCTCTCTCCTCTCCTCTCTTTTCCTCGCCTCTCCTTCCTTCCTTTCTTCCTTCCTTCCCTCCTTTCTCAGTGCAGCAGATACTATCTGTACAATGACTTCACCTGATGATGGAGACCATGTGACATCCTGATGCAGGATTTCACAGGTGATTTATGGGAAAATGAGTAGGGGAAGAAGCAATAAGGGAAAGAGGAAAATGGAGAGAGGAAAGGGTAAAGAAGGCAGAAAAAGAGGAGGAAGAAGACAGAGAGAAATGGTGAAAGAGTAGAGATGGGACAGAAGCAGAGAAGGGAGCAGGAAAGGGGACAGGAAAAGCAGATATAAGGAGAAAATGAAAGGCAGAAAAGAGGAAGAAGAAGAAAGGAAGGAGGAGGAAGCAGAAGAAGGAAAATGGGCCCTTGGAATACTTTCTAAAACCCTTTAGCCAGTCCTGATTCTTTGCGGAGATCTCTATGTCCAACTCTCACCAAGGGGAGCTTATAAATAAATACCTCTGGGTAGGAGCAGATATCTGTAAACACAGCTGAGGAATTGAAAGTCAGGTTCTTCAAGGGTATCGACTTGTCAAAATCACACCACAGCTGCGGATTAAAAAAAAGAAAGAACAACAACAAAAAACAAAAAGACAGGAACAACAAAGTCAGTGTGAGTGCTGGAAATGGAGCGGTGCCTTGTCGGCTCCTGCCTCAGCAGAAGCCTGGGGCAGATGGGCCCTAGAGGGGCTGGACTTTACGATGGAGGGGCCAGCTTTGGTTGCCTCTTTTATTTAAAAAAAACAGGTGCTAGCTTTGAAAAAAGTCTTTTGCAAACCAATCATGAAGCCAGTTTAAGGCTTCTCTGTGGAGCGTGCTCACGGGGCTCAGAAGAGAGAGCTGGATGGAGGAGAAGAGGTCTGGGCTAACAGCCTGCCTCTACATCAGCAGCTGGGAGAATCTGAGGGGTCTGAAGGGGCCCCGTTTCTGGAAGACTCAGGGTTGAAATGATGGACATTTCCTAGGACAGTGTTGCTGCTGGAGATTTTTTGGCACTTAGAAATGAACAGCTACCTCAGGCTAAATGTCTCCACTGTGCCAGACATTGTACAAAAAAGCCTCACGACCACCTTGTGATGTAGCTACTAGTTTTATCCCCATTTTACAACTGAACAATATGAAACTCTGAGAAGTAAAGTAACTTGTCCAGGCTCACAGAGCCAGTTCCTGTTGAAGCTGAGATTTGAAATGCAAGTCTATCTGACTCCAAAGTCGCTGATCTTCCTACACACATCTGTGGCATAGTAACCCTGACCTGGGGCCACTGGGCTTCTTTCCAAATCCTGCATCCCAGAAACATCCACTTTGTCATCCAAACTTGAGACTGTGGCTACCACTCTGCAGCCTGTGATCGATGGATCCTACTGACTTCCATTTCAATTGCCATAATCTGTAAGACATTCATCAGGTGACGAGCTTCTAGTGACGACTTTCTCTTTATACCACTAAGTCCATCACTACAAGGATAGCTACAGAGCTTGAGCAAAGTATTCGTTGTTCCAATTTAGGCAGTGAACGTAAGACAGTGTAAGTCTCTGAGTCATAGCCCAACAACTCTGGGAGTCTACAGCATGGGTCACTGATACTGGTGGACATTCCCTCATGGCCAGGAGGGTACACTGATGGTTTCAGCCACAAGATGATGCCTCAACTAGCTAGTGTCTATATGCTAAGTTTAAGGCCTGGAATCAGATAAGTCACCTTTAACATCTATCTGACTTATCCACCAGACAGCACAAATTATTTGAATATACGCAGAAAATAACTATTGCTACCATGGTACGATTCTAGAGAGAAAATGAAATCATTGAAACATGGACTACCAAATTAAAGAGTGATAATATTAGAGTGATAATATGGCAGTTGGAGTTTCATCTGAGTGCTACGTGTCACATCAAATACAAACCCTTAGAAAGTCATAGGCAAACCTTCCTGAAATGCAGTTTCCTCATCCATCAAATGGGGATAATAATACCTACCTGGTGCACATAGTAGGTGCTCAATAACTGTCAGCTATTTAAATTCCATTTCCCCCACCCCACTCCCACTGCCAGAGACACAGTTTAGCATATTAGGATGAGCATGGATCATGGAGTCAGACAGACCTTATTCGCAAGTTATTTCATGTCTCTGAGCCTCACTTTCCTCAGCCATAAAGTGGGGATAATGAGACTTACCTCACAGGGTTTATGTGAGGATTAAATACAAAAATATGTGACACTCCTCCTTTAGTGCATGGCACGTAGCTGGTAGGGACGGATACTTAATAAACAGATGGTAATTCTTATTGACAGTTATAATTGATCGGTCACTGAAAATATGGAAATGGGGGCAGGGATAGAGCGCCTTTGGAATAAATAACCTCCCCTTCTGGGAAAAAGACAATTTTCCAACAGAAAAGTTCTGACAGGAGCCACACTTTTGTTCTTCCTAAACTGGGGAGGGAATGGCACAGAGAGGTAACCAGTACGAGGGAGGCAGCGCAAGGAGCTGTAGGGTCCGCAAACTTGTGCTTCCCGATGCTCCACTAGACCCCAGAGGCTTGACGGGCCTGGAATGCTTACGATATTTAGGACGGCTCCCAGGAAATTAATCAAGATAGATGCAAAGATGATGACATTCCTGGCCAAATAGGTCTCGTTAATCCAACAGCAAGTCTTCCGGAGGATGAGTGGCAAACACTTATAATCCTCCGCCGTAGTGATGAGGACCAGAGCAGAGTGCAGCATAATCAGAATGGAGAACTGGATGGCCATTGGCATCACCCTGTAGGAGACAGAACACGAGTCACGTGGTGCAGGCCAGCTGGTCTCTGCTTGCTGAAGAGCCACAGTCATCTACATGGTTTCTTTCCCTATTCTATGTATCCACCCATTTTTCTAAGGTTCTATTTCTTCAGGACAAAAGCTCTTAGCAGGAGATACACACTATTTAAAAAATTACATCTATCTCTACAATACTCTTTCTATTGGGAAACTTTGCAAGGAACAGAAAATACTTGGCATGCTTTTTTACTCCTGCTCATTTCTCCCTTCTTTTATCACTCTCTTTTCTCACTGGGCCACTGCTGGCAACACACAGTACTTGGGCTGTGGGAGGTGCCCACATACCCCTTACCATTCAAAGTGGGTTTCATCAGACCTTGCTTCTACTGTGATGCCAAGAACTGGATTTGGTATTCGTTCCAAGCTTCTCAGTTTGGTTGGTGATTACTATGATTTGCATGGAAGATACTGTGTGTCATTTGAGACACAGCAAAGAGTGCAATTTGAGACATGGCTAGGAAGTTATTCTTGTCCAAGGCTTCAGTGTCACTCCCAAGTTTATACCCTGAACTTCAGGTTGTCACCAAACTCTGTTCCATGGGAGTCTGTGTCTACTGGACACTGCTGTGTGGTCCCAGGATGTTTCCAGCAACTTAGCAATCTAAAATCCATCTCTGGAAGTATCTTTGCTTTTCCTGTTTGTCAACCAATTTACCAACAAGGATGCTGGTTCTCCCTGAGGATTCACCCCTTGTTCTCAGTTCTGTCCTTCACTGGCACCTGTAATTTCCCCACCTTTATTTCAGCCAACAAACTGCTGCAGGTATTAGACAGCACCTTGATAGAAGTGGTTAGAGATTTTACATCTTCTTCTTCTGCAAATTGAAGTTTATCTGTCTGGTTTTAATATCTTCCATTGGCTGGTATTCTATAAACTTGTGTTTAGTGAATAAAATTGAATCCATCTACCTCACTATCTCTTACACCTTCTCGCTTGAACTTTCTTATTTATTATTAGCAGCAGTAATACAGTGTTTTGAGTTCTGTATGCTAGACACTATGCTGAGCACTTTATCTATAATTGCTAATTTCAAATCCTCAGAGCAAACCTAAGAGTTCTTTTGATTTTTTTTCCAGATAAAGATTTAAGGCTCACAGACAAACAAAACAAAACAAAAAACCAAAACAAAACCAAAAAAAAAACAAATAAACAAACCAAAAAACTTCGCAGTTGGTTATCCAGTTGGTTAGCATTAAAGCCAGGATTTAAAGTCCATCGTGCTTATTCCTCTGCCATTCTAATCTCTTTTATGAGATTATGGAAAAAAAGAGTTATGAAGAGCCACAAAGAGTTATGAATAGCCATCATTCGGAAAACAGGAAAGGGAATCAAGAGAAGTTTCATAAAAGAGGTGTCATTGGGGTTAGGCCTCGGAGGCTGAAGGGAAAGCCTTTTTTTAATGTGGGGGTGAGAGGAAAGACAATCAAAGCATCAGAAGAACGGCCAGGGTGCTTAGGGTTTGCCGATAACCCAGGTGGTGTGGCTGTGAGGCAAAAGGGGACGGAACCACAGATGCTGCTGTAGGGCACTTTCTCTTGTAGGCCACATGCAGGTATTTAAGATGATTAATTAGGGAAAGATAGGGATCAGGTCTGTGTGTCTGAAAGCAATTTGTAATGGTGAGAGGCAGAAGATACGGAAGTGTTTAGAAGAAGACCTAAATAGTTGAGGCATGTGCTAAAAAGGGAGGAACACGGGCAGTGGCACTGGCAGTTGGGAGGTGCAGAGAGATGTGGAGGTAATTTTAAGGAGTGTTTTGTATGTGTGTTAGGGCGTGTTCTTGACAGTGAAGTCCTTAAGGATGACACTAATGTTTTTTGCCACCTTAACTGAGTAAGTGGAGGGAGAGAAGCTAGTATGCACAGGGGATAAGCAGATGGATTTTATTCTGGCCAAGTTGAATGTTTGGTGCTCATACGTCATCCAGCTG
This sequence comes from Hystrix cristata, assembly GCA_004026905.1. Taxonomy (NCBI): domain Eukaryota; kingdom Metazoa; phylum Chordata; class Mammalia; order Rodentia; family Hystricidae; genus Hystrix; species Hystrix cristata. The sequence continues at coordinate 23,476 of PVJO010007593.1, forward strand.
GAGTTATCTAGTTATCCGGAGTCTGGACAGTGAGAGGGATGACTGTGGAACCTGGGCTGGAGTGAAGAGGTGATGGTCAAAGATCTAGGAACTGAAGAGCTTGCCTGAGGAGAGTGTGCACAGCAAGAAGAGCAAAGAGGAAGCTGTGAGAGAAGCTAATGAGGAGCAAAGGGAATTTAGGAAACGTGGTCAGAAAGGAGAGCAACGGGACATGGCATAATGGTGGCTGGAGGGATTAAAAAATATACAAAGAAGGGGAGTAACTCTAAGGTCAATTCCCTCTGCAAATTCCAGTAGCATAAAGTCTGAAAAGTGGCTCCTCCCACTGCTCCAGTTATTGGTAGAGTATTTTTAAAAACACTTGCTCAGTTTTGACTTCATAGATCATTTTGACAAGAAATCTCTGTGGGAGTTCTAGTTTAAAAACAGGAGGTTCTTGCAGGAGTGAGTTCCCAGAGGGCTCTAGGCAGATGGGAAACGCCCTCCACCCAGTGGGCTGGAAAACGGGCTTGACGATGCACCATTACCTCCGGGCACCCAGCAGAGGCAAATGAAGGAGAATTCAGGTGGACTGCTTTATCAGGCATTCCCAAGGGAGAATGGGCCACTTCCAAGGCTGGCATGTTTCAGTAATGTGAAGCAACCATGGAGAATGAGCATGGCTGGTTTCCGAGTACGAGGCAGAAGCAAACCAGGGAAAGGCAGAACCGTCAAAGGCTTAAGTGGCCAGCATGGCATGGTATTTGGGGCCATAAAGGTGGTGCTCTTGACTCTTTCTTTTTCTTGTTCTCTGTCTCTCTTACCTCTTTGTACCATGGTCTGGGCAAATCTGAGTTACATGTATGTAGTATGCTCCATGAGCTATGCTACTTCTACTACTGTGCGCACTTAACTGCTCCCTGCTCTGGGGCTCAGCTTTCTTTTGGTTTCTTCCATGACACCTGGATAGGGAGGAGTGCATTGAATGTGCTCAGGGACTATTCACTGACTTGGGCTTTCTATATAGAAAGACGACTTTATTCCTTCCCTCACCAGCCTGCATAGGGAAGAGACTCCCAGACCCTCCAAGTACTTGCTGTGCCCTCACCAGGGTGGGGAAGGGCTGATGTACACGGATTTGGCACTGGTCAGTGTTCCTGAGTTGGTCTTTCCCAGCATGAGATCTCACACTGGAATTTAAAGAAGGGACTCAGGGAGACAGATTCAAGACATTTGTGATAAGAGCATATGATCTGTCGACTCTGGCCACATTCTGATTCCCAACTTTAGCTACAGTTTTGCCCAGGCATTTGGACAGTTATTTAAAGATGTATAAAATTGATCCTTTGTTGTTATTGGGCTTCTGTACATACACTGTGGGAAATGGGGCTGTGTACACGGGTTGCACACAAAACTCCCTGGAGCCCTGACATTGTTCTGAATGACTTCCTCTGGACTTACTGAGAACAGAGAAAGAGATGAGAGCTAGGTCATGTGGTCTAGTGGCAAAACCAAAGCTGTGGGTGTTTGAACCTGCAGTTCCAAAGCAGAACCTGTAGTGCAGTCATCAGCGAGATGACTGTCTTTAAAACATCATTTAAAATCTTTTACAGTGGAACTTTAAAACCGACCTCTTTATAGGGTAAATAAAGTAGTAGAGGAATATAATAAGAATCTAAGAAAATGTTCACTCTACTCATGATGCAACTCAGGAGATCAAAGGCATTTCAAAGATCTCCGGGAAGAATATTAATTACAACTCTGGCTTTTTAGCAAGGTACTGGCACTGTGCATAACATTTCTCTAGAAATCTCTGTAGCTCCTCAGCACTCATTTATTTCTGCACACACAAACATTATACCATCAGACTGTAAATCTCACCTAATTACAGAGCTATTCAGGCATCCAGGGGTTCTGATTTTGCTTTTGCATTGTTGGTGCACATGAGAAGCAAGGAAACCTTTCATTTCTGAAATCTAGTTGCAAAAAGAATGACAACAGATTTGCAAATAGCTCTATCCAAATCATGCCTAGACATTACATTCTAATTATCCTCTGCAGTCTGTCTGTAAAACAAGATTTGGGTTGATACTACAATTTGACATTTGCCAGGAAGGCAGGGATCAGTGGGGATGAGTGAACAGCCTGTAGCAGCTTGTGGTGCAGCAGGAAGCAAAAAGACCACAGCAAAGATGACATGTGAATGACCCTTTAGAATCTGCAGAGACTCCATGATTGCAATAGCACATTCAACCCTTGTAACAACTCTGAGAGGAAATATTCTTAGCCTTTTCAACAGATGAAAACTATGTGGTTGGGAAGCAGAAGGGAACCAGAATTTGCAAAAAAATGGGGCATGGTTGATTTAAATTTTACTAAAATTCATTATTCTTATTTTACGGATGAGGAAACCAAAGCTTCATGGAGGTTAATTACACACGTACAGAAAGGAAGATGCACAGAAAATAATCAGACCCATTGCCTCTTTCTTGCTTTTCTTCTTATTCTCCCTCTCTTGCTCACTACCTTTCCCTCCTCCTCTTTCCCTCTTTCTCTGTCTCTGTCTGTGCATGTCTCTTTCTCCTCTTTGTCTTTCTCTCTCCTTCTTATTATTATGCATGTGGACTGAGATACATTCTTCTGTAACCACAGAAGGCATTTTCAGATATTTTCAGCCTTTCCTCGGTTTACCTTCTGGGAAAGGAACATTTGTGAGCATGTGGGAACTAAGGGAAAGACCAGGCTAGCATTGTTTGCCTTTGCCAGAGTCCATTAATTTTTGCTTTAGGAGCTGAAATTAGCTGTGTCCATATGAGTAGAGATTGCCACATCTGCTAAGAAACCCATGACAGAAGAGATGTGAGGCGAAGGCACCTACCATCTGTTTAGTTGCAAGGCGTCAATCAGAATGAGTTAGAAAGGAAACCAGCACATATTAAAGAAAGCTTTTCAGTGTCATGAGCAAATACACCACACAATTCCCACATGTGGATAGTCTGGTCAGAGTTCAGAAGTTTCCTCCAGGCCAGATTTTCCCTTTCAGGAAGCAAGTGAAGTTGGAGCGTGGCTGTGCTGCAATTCTGGGCTCCAGTTGGAACCCAGGGTCAGAGACTCCTTCTGTCTAGCTGCTGGGTGAGGCTCCGGATATTTTCTCCTTGAACCCAGGAAGCAGGGCATCAGGACTCTCTCCCCTCTCCTGGCCGTGCACGTAGGAAAGGAATCACTCAGACTTGCTGAGAAGTGTGATCTAGATCCCTCTGGAGGTCAGTGACCCTCCTGTCCACACCTTCAGGATCATCTGGGCCTCTCCCGTCTATCTCGCCCCTACATCCAGTGGGAAACTGGGAACTCTGAGCACTGCCCCCGCGTGTCTAAAACATCTGCCTCTCCTTTCTTCCCCACAACCACTCTCTTATCCCTGTTATTTCTTTCTTGAATTTTTAAAAAGAAATCTGCAGTTCTTGGTTTAAAATAAAATTAAAAAAAAAAAAAGAAATCTGCAGTTGTGGGGGTGAAACCAGGGCTCTGTGCACACTTGGCAAGCGCTCTCCTGCTGAGCGACACGAGCGGGTCTCTTCCTCGGATTTTTGCAGTTGCCTACTCATCACCCGTGTCCTCTCCCACTCATTATCCATGTTCCCTGTGATCCTTCTAAACACGAATCCTATCACATCTTTAATTAAAATGCTCCAAGAAATCTCCTTTACCAGGCACTTCCGACTCTGAATAAGACTTACACAACACACTGCTCTCCAGAATGCTATTTCCAGCCCTTCTTTCTCTCAAGCCTTCTTGGTCTCGCTCATGACTAGTGAGCTCCAGCAGGAGGGTTGGGCTGTCACTGGCCCTTCCCCAGGAAGCCTGCCTCACCTCGCACTTTACACAACAGTCACTATCCTGTATCACAGCTGCTTAGCTAATTGTTTGGCTTTCGCCTCCAGTGAACTGTAAGCCTTGTGATGGCAAGGATGTATCTGCGTGTCCCACTGTCCAGCAGACAGGTGCAGAGTAGGCGCTCAGTGCCCTGTGCTCCAGGAGTCCTGAGGGGCCTGGCAACAGATACATCCATGCCCATCTTGGGTCTCACATCCACACAAACGGACGTGAAGAGGGGAGTCCAGAAAGTTTGGGTGAATCTGGTAAGGCCTCACCTACCAACATTCACCACTTACTGTTCTGCCATCTCTCTTTCCAGGACCCTGGTCCTCTTAGGCAAAGAAATAATTAAAATATATGTGTATGTCTAGATGTGTGTGCTATATATGTATCTACCTATATGCTATGCATGTAGGTATGTGTATGCTAGCCAGTGAATAAATCAGAGAAGGATACTGGGAGACAGTGGGTTTGAATCCATACTGTAATATTTTTCAGCTGAGAGAACTTGGACAATATTTTTCATTGGTCTGAGACTTAGTTCCCTCTCTTTAAAATGAGGATGATCACAGTACCTAACCCACAAAGATTTCCTGCATTATTGTATGTAAAGTAGTATTTGAAAGTGACTAGCCCTCATAGAGGTGCTTGTAATGTTCCTGAAGTCTCAACTTTGCTAACCCAAAGTTGATGGGTGAATCTGTGATGTTGAATCTGTGAAAAACTCCCACAGGCAAATGGCCAATTAATGGTGATTGAGGGTCTTCCAGCAAGTTAACTTTCTGCATTCATGTAGAATATGGGTGGGACCTATTTTGGTTTTGTTTGTTTTTATTAAGATTGGGAAGAAGACTCTTCCTGTGGATGAGAAATGAGATTATTATGCAGTGTAAAACAGTCAGAAGAGACCCTGAATTGTCAAATGTGTTGGCAGGGATCCTGGGTCTGGTCATTACAATTATGATTCCTGGAAAAGGCCAGCTGGCTGACTCTAGGTAAGAGGTATCATCACACAGTGACATTTCACCTGGTCATTTCGTCCTTTGGTATTTACCTGGAGGAAGGAAGCAAACTTTGTATTGCCGCGATAAATAGAAGAACGATAAATGCACAGACCAAATTTGACTTGAACACTTCATCTCTCATTTGAGAATACTGCAATTAAAAAAGAAGGAGAATGAATTATTTTGCAGCAGAGTTAAACTTTTGGAAGAGTTAAGTTTTAGCAGTGTTTGAGATTAGGAGAAATGGCAACAAGAAATAAGGCAATTTAATATTTTTTAAAATATAGAGAAGAATCCATATCTTCATAAAACCTTCACAGAGCAATATCCCCATCCCTCCCGCCATCCTACGAGTGAGAGAAAGCCCAGGAGTTAGTACGACTCTCTTCGTAGTAAAAAGTTTGGGAGGAAGAGTTTGCATGTGTTTACCAAGTTCTTTCCCTGTCTGCAAATTAGAGTGATTTTAGCAAAACAGAAGAGCACACAGCCATATGCATAGAAAATCACATTCACATTGTATTTCCCTGTGAGTAAACTTAAATCATTTGAGGACTTTGTTCTGCTTCTTGTTAGGTTCGAGGACGTGGCAAAATGTTTTCCCAGGGAGCCTTTATACCTGCATTTTTATGATTACTGTTGAAAATAAATTCAGAGTCCCAGCGTAGAAAGTAGCCCAGAAGATCTCCAGTTAGTGTGTACTTTGTATCAGAGGAAAGGCACCCAAACCGACACAGTCCTGCACATGATGCCTTTCAGTTGTCTGCTGCAAGCTGCCCTGGGGAATGGTGGTAACTTAATTTTGGTTGCTCGGAGTAGTCAGTAATTTCATTGTCCAGCTTTAAAATCTCCTGGAAGATCAGCATTGAACATGTACTTGCCTTACTCTTGCCTCCTTTCTCCAACCATCTTGGAGTCACTAAATTGAGAAATAATTTACTTCTTTCAGAAAGGAGGGTTTAGAAAACCAGAAAGAGCTTCGAATTAGTCTAAACCAAGACTCCCCTTTTGCCTTAATTCCGAGAGGTCTAGTACTTTGCTGTGCTGATCATTTTATTTTGGAACAGGAGGAGGAAATAGAAATCTCAGCCTGGCTTCGGTGCTTTGTAATCCTTGATTTGAATTTCAGAGTTATTTTGCCTAGGAATATGGTAAATACTGCTCTCATAACATCTTAGGCTCCAGGTCCACAATACCAAGATGAGGTTTCAGCAAAGTCAATGAAATAATGAAATTAGTCTCACTTGTCTTTGGTATGGTAATTGCAATAATGCTTGTATGATTTTTACTGTCTTGTTGACTTCATGCTGTGGTCCAAGTTTTAGACTGGAGCTTACTGTTCAGTGTTATGGCTAAAATCTAGGAAATGACCTGAAGCTGATGAGCTAACTAGGAGAATCATGATACTGTTCAGAGATGGTGCAGTTACTGCTTTTGCAAGGCAATTATTTTTCTCTTCCCCAGTCTAAAGGCTTCTATTCAGTTGCTGACCACCTACAATACTTGGTGTCTGGAGGGTCTCCATGAACACAACCCCGAAGATTCATTACAAGCCATTCTCACTCCTGACAAAACTATAAGAAAATCCATGTTATTAATAGCTACCAATAGTGCTACCTAAGAACAGGGTACAGTCGTAGAGACCCACATGAACAGCTTGAAAATGAATGAGATAGCTACAAAGCAGTTAATTCGAAGAAAAATAAATGTCTGAATCCCTTAGCACCAAGTTGCAGATGATTCAGTTATTTTTGGATGGCTGATCAGTTTTAAGCCAGCTTGGTTAAATGGATTTGACACTGCAATTTAAACAACAAAAATAGTAAGTTTTAGTGTGCTTAATCGAATGCCTTATTCTTAATGTCTTTCTTCTTTACTTAATTCTAATCATCACAGTCCTCATCACCTGTCATTGTCATAATCCCCATCATAGCATCTTGGAGTTGCAATGGACCATCACCTGCTCAGTGTTGGAATCTCTTTCCATAATATCCCTGATGTTTACTCAAATGTCGCTGATTATCCTCAGGTGACCTTTGGTTTGTCCAGGGAAGTGGGTTATTTTCCCCTCTAAGCTGGGGGAGGACATCCTAGGGTCTTAACCATCCTCCACATAAACACTCCCAGTGCCTAAGCCTGAGAACTCACTCTTTTGCAAAGGATTTCTTTCTCCTCTGTTCTGTCCTCATCCAGCCCCAGTTATCCTTTTATATTGTAGTTATGAGTGTGGACTAATCTAGAGACAGACTACCTGGATTTGAATACCAGATCCAACACTTACTACCTGTGTTATTTACTTGAACAAATTTACTATGCTTTCTAAGTCTCGGTTTTCTCATCTAGAAAATGGATATTATAATAATGGGAGCTATCCTATAAGAGTTGTTGGAGAAATGAAATTAGTTAATATATGCAAAGACCACTATTGGCCTTTTCTCAATGGGAAGTGAGCTTTCTCATTTTGCCTGTAGCTCTGAGCCTCTACTCTCTTTCTTGAATAATTCTTGCTGATGAATTAAAATACCATATGATCATCATTTGTCCAGACCAAAGTTGCACAAAATTTTATATTTTTTATTTTCTTTAGATAGAAACATGGTGGAGATAAAACAGGAAAACTTATTTCTCCTCCAGCTTTGTCAGTATTTCACCATAAGAAATCCACCTTCATGTACAGGCACAAAATAACCATGTTGATTATGATCATTATGTATACAATGTACCAATACATGTTCTTGGTAAAAATAATAATAATAATAAAAAAAGAAATCCAGCTTCTTTGAACCCCGCTTCTATTTTCTGTCATAGGTTTTGCAAAGTCAAAACGTTCTACTATTTGCATGTGTGAACTCCAGTGACTATGAGACCCCCATCAAATGAGAAACTCATCACATTTTTGAAGTTGATAGCAACTAAACATGGAGTACTGGGTTTGAAAATGAAGCACATTTTTACTCTGAAATATAAGGAGACCTATGCAAAGAAAATTCCTAATTGGCTGAGACTTACAGAGTATTGAGATTGAGAGATGATCCATTGAACTTCTTCTTGACTTGTGAATACGGGAACACTCAAGTTCACGGCTATAGTAAGCTAGTTGTGCACTTGTGCTGCCAGGAGCAAGCCCTCCTCGTCTGGCCTTTGTTCTGTCCACTCCTGGCCCTATTTGTCTTTTTGTACCTTAGTTGTGAGCAAGAACTAATCTAGAGCTAGATTACATGGACTCGAATATTTGTTCCAACACTTACCAGTATGCAACCTTGGACAAATTTACTAGGCTTTCTCTGTTCTGTTTTTCTAGGAAATAGGTGTAAGAGCTATCTCAAAAAAGTTCTTGGGTAGATGAAATGAGTTAAAATATGTGCTAAGTCCTTAGAGTAGTGTCTTGCACATGGTAACATAAATGTTTCCTACTGTCAATTGATTACACTTATGCTGTACCTTTGCCTTTGTGAAGACTATCTTTTAAATGACGGCATTGCCTTCTAGAACATGGTCTTTTATTTCTTTGTACACGATTGCTCCTCACACTCAGTTGGGACCTTAGCAGTATTGCTAATTGATATATACCTTGTTAGAAAAGATTCTTCAAAAGAGACTATGATTTCTTGTATGGTCCTTCACTTAGGAAAATGCCCTGCTTTATTCCTCCCCTTGCTTCGTCAACTATCTCCCAGTGATGGGTGGAAATTTTTGCTTTTCCAGCGACTCTTGGGAAAGAAGTTCTCGGAAGTGATTATTGGACCCTCATGATTTACCAAGTTCTTATTCTGCAAGAAAGCTTGTTAGTCTCTGTTTTTTCCAGATGAGAAACTTGAGGATCAGCAATGGGAACAAGATTGGCATCATCAGTTGGTTAGTGGTACGGTTCAGATAATAAGCCACATCTATCAGCTGCAGTCAAGTTCACTCCGTAGGTCCACTGTCTATGGGCAGGAAATGCCTGAGGCGGCACTCAAGCCCACTGTAACGGGACTCGAACCAATTAAGATGGCAACCCACATGCAACAAATTACAAATATTTCCTTGAAAGCTTCAATTAGAATTTGGGATACTATTATTTTTCAGCCGGTAAGGCTTGAGTTGAGTCAGGGAAAGGTCAATAACTAATGTTATTGAATAATCAGTAATGCTTAGCATGAAGCAGGTACTGTGCTATACACTTTATAATAATCCAATTTCATTATGGTAACTCTTTGAGGAAAGTCCTGTTTACCATATTCCCACTTTTAGAGACAGAAAAACTGAAGATTAGAATGATTGAGCAACTCGATCACACCTCCACAGATTGTAAATGGGGAATCCAGAGTCTGACAGCAATGTGCACAGTCTCTCTGGCTGGACTTCCTCATGCATTCTCACCAGCTTCAGTAGAACTCTGTTCACAGTCTGCACGAGAGTATTTCGTGGCATATTTTAGGGTCTGTGTAGGACTCGATTAGAATTAAAGCAAGGCATGACCTGGGCAGAGAGTGCTTCTAGGAAACACCATGAAGTAGCTTAGTAAAATGACACTGTTGCATTTTCACAAATGATGAGTGAATTCTCAGCACCATAAAATGCAAAGTAAAGAGCTTTTTCTTTAGGACTGATGGGTGAATTGATAACAAGGAATACAACCAAAGAGATAGTGGATCTTATATAGACTGTAACAGAAAAAAAGGAGCCACAATCTTGGGAATGATTATAAACTTGTTTAGAAATGAAAACTCCAACTTGATTTGAGGAAGCTGAGACTTGGCGCTCTTTCCCAAGGAATAACGCAAGCAGACTTGTGTTCTGTTTTGCTCATTTCTGGGGTTGTTGGCATAAACTCTCATGAAAGTCATCTTCAGAATTGAAATCAGAGCCAGGGTGGGGGAATGGGTTATACATCTGTCACAAAGAAATGGAGAAATCTCAGTCTGCCCACGGGAAGGAAAAGCCCATTCCAGAGGCCTCCTCCACAGAAGGGTGATCGGCAAAGTCAGCTGCAGTGGTGACAGACAGAACCTCTGCTCTTCTGTGTTTCTCTGCCTGAGACAGTCCTCAGAAATCGTCCTTGATGGTGGTAGGGAATCGCCCTACTCTCTGAGATTCTCCATTTCAAGTATAAGCTAAAAGGTGCCGCCTGCATTCTTACATCTCTATAAGATGCAGAAAATGCTTCCAATTACAGCAATTATCTGGCTAATTGGCCAAATGGCAAGTGTGCTATGTCTTTTTAATCCAAGTTGTAAGTGATGCTATGAAATCTTATCTGTGGAATGGATTGTATTTGTCACTTTGCTCCAAACCTTACTATTGCTAATTCTATTCAGTAGTATTTCTCAGAAATGAGTCACTAACTCTGGCCTGAATACTTCTATGGATGACAAAATCAGTTCCTCCCTTCAGATCTCATTCCATCCTTGGAAAAATCCACTTCAAAGAAATGTACTTTTCTAGCACAACTTTTGTTGGTATAAATCAATAAAACATTGTTTCCACCAGGATGATTTTACATAAGAGAAGGTAGAAATTTAACTTCGGTTCTATTGTTAAATTCATGCATTATGTAGCATGGAAATGGCTTTCAGCATCCATGAAGTAGACTATTTGAGCAAAAGACCTAATTTCAAAAAACTGAGAGACTAATTTACAATAACTTTTAAAATTTGGATAGAACATATTCTTTATTTTGGTGTCTAGCTAAATCAAATCATCAAGAAGAGCAATTCTATGAGCACAGATGAGTCTGAGGGATCCGACCCGCCTACTTCTCTCCAAGTAAATCTAACCTTTGAATGAAGTGCATTTCCTCATGTTTTGTTGATTCAATAAGAAAACATGCTAACATGTATCTAAGATGAATGGCTTCCTAAGTGTGAGATGGGAGGATACTTCCCCTTTCCAGGAATGACAGAAGACCCTGAATGGTAACACATTTTCTAATTTTATGCTCTTCCTTGGTAGGGTCTTAAATGGCATATGAGAATTCACATAGAACTTTTACAAAGTTTCCAATCTGCCCTTATTCTAGGTAACTCTCCCTCAAACCTTTCATCCTTAGGAGGAATGATACTTCCTTCTTGGATTGATTTAGCCCCCAAGCAGTGGAGAGGTCAAGAGAGTAGTAACATTTCTTATGCTCTTGGCTTAGAATCCTCTCTCTGTAGAAGATGATGATGTCTACCTATGAAGCCCTGGATTGTCTTAGGGCTGGGACTATGACCTTTGGGTTGAAATGAGCACAGTTCTATCATTCTGTGCTATACTGTTGTAGATCAAGTTGGTACTTCTGAATGAAAATATTGGCCTTGAAGGACTGGAGTTGACTAATTGTTCTGCTAAAAGATACAAGTGAAATGGCCCTTGAAATCGTTTGACTTTCCAGAGGGTGGTATAAACAGCAGTAATTTTACAAGGTAATATGAAGAATGTAAAGGAGTCTCACAAGCTTGCTGCTTGAATAAGGGACAGATTTTTTTTTTTCCCCTGAGCCTCTTTGAAACCTGTCCTTCTTACCTGAAAGAGGAGGCCTACATATTCTTATTATTTTGGGACTTACTAGAGCAGCACAAACTAAAGAGTAACCTGATACTGTAACACAATAATTTATTAAAAATAAAATTATGCAATGACTAGGAGGCATTTGATTTAGAAAAATGAAAGAGAATGCCTGAGACAATTTGGTTCACTGGGGTGCATCTAAATAAGAAATAAAGAGGTTCAATAAATTCTGAATGTTTCCAAGACAAATATGTACTTTTTAAATTATCTAATTCCATAGTCCAACATTCTAACCCATCAGAAAGTTCATTCAGTGGGATAGTGAGAGTTTGAGCCTATCCTGGGTAACTTAGAGACTTAGCAAAGCCCTGTCTCAAGTAAAAAAATAAATCTAAATAAAAAAAGAAAGTGCTGGGGCTATACCTCAGTGCAAAGACCTTGGGCTGATTCCCTAGCAACTCAAAAAAAAAAAAAAACAAAATCCAAAAAAACAAACAAACAAACAAAAAAAAAGCAAGTTCACTCATTTGCAGTGCTTTATTTCCTTTGCCAAATTCTTCCTTTATTATTTGTTCAGTAATTATAACTCAAATAAAAGCTAATAAAAAAAGAAAAGAAACATGTCAGAGTACATGATACATTTTTCCTGAAATCTTTTGGGCATCCATTTAACTGTGATTTTCTTCATAAAGGATGGAGAAAATGAGAGAAATTCTGAAGACAGAAAATAGCCAATTGTACTCAACAAAAGGATTATCTAAGGATCCTCTTATATGGTAAAATCTTGTTCTTATCTGACTAAAAAACAGTAACATGAAATGAATGTTTAAAAAATACTCAATGTATTCTCTATGCTTAGTTCATAGCAAGCACAATTATGAGAGTCAATATAAAATAAAAACTGAGAAAAATCTAATAGCTGATTTATGTGTAGAAAAGTGAAGCTTAATCTCAATTTAGTTTAATATGCATTTAGTCTTTTTAGAAGGTTGTCTCTGGTTTTCTTTGCTCTCTCAAACCATTTAGTTAAGTAGCTAATTACTGACTACTTGAACTAATCTGCCTTCTTTTGGATACACAGTTCAAAACAATTCAAGGAATCATTATTCCAATTCCCACTGTCATTAGAGAAAAGGTGTTTCATGTTTTCAATTATTCACTAACTTGGTTTTACATGTGCACTGATAGGTGGAGGATAGAATTGCCCTTGATCTAGTCTGTCTTTAGCAAGGAGCTGCCAGAAACACGTGGTGAATTGTGTGTACATGGCTGGACACATATGTATGTGTGCATGCATTTGTTTGTGTGTTGGGAGGTAGGTAGATGATAAAAGATATTATGATGATTTTAACCCTGCTTTATTTCTTCTCCAAGGTACCTGACATGCATTGCCATATATCCCCTCCCGTGTGCACAACTGAATGCATCCTGAGTGCATTCAAACTGCATGGGAAGTGGGTCCTGTAAAAACTAGAGAATTTTTCAAGGTGCATTAGAAATAGTCTGGGTTTGGGAGACACGGTGAATTAAATTTGAATTTTTAATTCAAGGCGAAGATCTGTCTTGCCTTCTTTAAATGTGGACCTTGGAAAACTGCTCAAATTCTCTGAGGCTTTCTTACCTGTGAAACAGTAAAGCTAATACCCAAATAAAAGGATATTGTAACAATTAAATTAAATGAGGTAAAGAATATGAAATATTCGTGTTAGTGCTTGATACAGCAGTCACTGACAAATATCAATTTCCCTGTAAAAGTGCCACCTCAGTTGTAACGGATTACAGTCTCTGAGGTGCTTAATAAGTATTAGCTGCATTTCACCTGCACAGCAACCGGGTGAGTAGCCGGATGATGGGAAATTCAACAACTGCTCCACGATCACAAACAGCATGTCAGTTCCCAGGGAGCAGAGGCGATGGCTTTCTCTCTTCCTATGGCACGCAGCACAGGTTGCCTGGTGGAGGACGCACATGTGCAGCACGGAATGAGCAGAGCAAATGCTTTGTGCTATGCCAGATGGACTGCCCAGGAGTCACAGGAAGTGCGCATAGAAAGACAGCTCTCGCAGAGCAAAAAGAAATCCATGCATGGAAGGACCCCCAAATTCTCATCTCCTCGTTGTCACAGGAAGAAGGGCAGAGCCTCTGGCAATGACCTTAGAGATAGCCCATCTTTCTCGTCTTATTGGAAAAAAAGTAACAATAGGGAATCCCTGAATCATTTAGAGAAAAGTCAAATAAATGACGCTAGGACATTATAACATACCTTAAAGGCTAAAATGGTCACTGATTCTGTTCCAGTGATCCGGAGGCGTTGATGGGTGTGGCCCTCCCAGTGGATGAGAAGCTTATTTTGATTACATTTGTAAAGGCTGGAACTCTGGTATACTGGGATACAAGATGCATTGAAATTGTTTGCCCTAACTTTTTTTTTTAATGAAAGTTTCTTTAAAAGTTCCAAAAGTGTGAGATTTATTTTAAGTGATGGTTTAACCTTCCTTAGCATTCGAATGACACAAAAGTAATCAGAAGGACAAGGGAAAAGGAAGACTAGTGCACTTATGGGAACATTATTATATGGATATTATGTCATCTAATTTTCACACCAGTGTCTCAGGGCAGATGATCATCAGCATCTCAATGAGATCAAGCCCTTATCCTGCATCTCCCAGACAGTGACTGGGAGGAATTGAGTTCAAGTCATGTCTACTGAGTAAATCAAGTCTATGTTCTTTCTCGTCTTTTAGCAAAGACTACATGTTGGTGAGTTAAACGAACATTTTGCTTTTGTGCAGGGATGTCCATTTGGATGACAGGAAGATATCAACCTGTCAGTATCTACTAGTGACCACTAAATTAATCAACAGTCTTGTGTGCCCACTTTTATTTCCAGAGTGGGATTTGATGCAAGGTCCATTTGCTCCTGGGACCACTGTGAGCCTTAGAGAGACATCCTCTGTAGGCTGTGGCCATATGGGCTCAAGTGTAGACCCAGGGACCTTCTGATGTGAGCTGATCTCTGAAGATATGGGGCAAATGACCAGCCCAAATTTCTGTGCTCAACTAAAGACACAGAAAGGTGGATGACCATGCAGAATAGTGAAGTAAAGAGTGTTTCTCAAAATGCAGGGGGTCCTGCAAAATCAGAGTTCGGAGGCAGAGAGTTGGGCAGATACCTACATTTTAATAAGATCCCCAGTGATTCTCACGTTTGAGAACTATTAGCCTGCATCAAAGAGAGTTTTTATGCACAAATTTGTCACAGAGACAGAAGGAAGCTTTTTCTCAAAGGAAGAATTTTCAGAATTGAGCAGAAAAATACCAGCATTGAAAGGAAGGAAATCAGGGTTTGGGGATTTAGCTCAAGTGGTACAGCATTTGCCTAGCAAGCGCAAGGCTTGAGTTTGATCCCCAGCACCCCCTCTAAAAGGAAGGAGATCTAATCTTCATTGATATAGTTTGATTTTAACACTTAAACTACTAAACTGCCCACATCAACAGTGTAAACACCAGTCAATTTGAAGTATATATTAAACATATACAAATCTGCATTCGAGGTGAAGAAATTTTCTCACTGTAAGGTGGTAACATTTTTTGGAACACTAAGATTAATGAGCTTATTTAGCATTCGTGTTCGTATTTTTATTAAGCTCCCCTAAAGCTCTAAAGATTTTCAGTAGGATTCTCTGCCCTAAAAACATCCACAGATAATTGTAATTAATTGCCTTCTCTATCCAGTTTCACTCAGAGTCTTGTCCCAAAGGGAAATGAGAGCAAAAGCTGAGAAATATCACCTTCCAGTAAGTGCTTTGAAAAGGAAGGGTCTAAGATAAATGATTCCACAAAGAGCCGCACTCCTCACTGGGTAAAAGAGGCTCACAAGGGGTTGGGGATTTAGCTCAGTGGTACAGCACTTGCCTAGCAAGGACAAGGCCCTGAGTTTGATCCCCAGCACTTCCCCCTCCCAAAAAAAAGGCTCATAATTCATTAAGATAAAGGTGAGCACCATGATAAAAGATGTGAAATTTAGATGAATGCAAAAATTACAAAAGAGAAATATAGAAACCAAAACACATAAAGAAAGACCTTCAACTTCAATTGCAATAAAAATAAAAGTAATAGGGAGATGTTGTTTGCTTCTTATCAGATTGATCATTTAAAGATGCATAGGCACAATAATTTAAGGCAATTTCAGAATGCATCTCAAGATTTAAAATATATAATTTCTTTTAGTTTCTTTATAATTTTAGCCTAAAGAAATAAATAAGCATGAATGTGATTTAACTATGACAATGGCCATCACAACATAGTTTGTGATTTATAATAGTAAAAAACTGAAAAAAGCCAAAATGTTTAAAACATACAATGTAATAATGTCCAATTACTAAAAGTATTTTGCTAACTAATAATGTGAGAAAAGCCTAAGCCAAGAATGCTTGATGGTACATTACAAAGCATTATGTACAAAATAGTTTAATTTTATAAAAATTGGACAGATAACTATATAGATGCACACTCATGTAAAACCAATGTGAGAGATGCAAAAATGTTAACAGAGATTTTCCTGAGTTGAAAGATCAAAAGAGGATATTATTTTCTTCTTTTTGTCTTATGTACTTGGCATAAACTTTTGTTAGTGAACATTCATTCTTTTTTTAATTTTATTTTAATGGTACATTTTAGTTGTACCATATACAGGTACAAATTCCCTATGACGAATGTTAAGACTATGTACATCTTTCTTGTTTTAAAAAATAAGAAAACAATGCGATATTATAGTAGCATTTGACACGCATGTTATTTTCTAAATATTTTTACTGTAGTTCCAATTTTTGCTTGCCCCTGAGATCTATAAACGCCTTGAGAAACACTAAGTCTCATTAAAGAAAGGTGAAGAATTCATTTGTAAACTTTGAGAGTGACAAGGGCACTATTGATGACCAAATTAGGTCCCTTCCTCTGACCCCGGGTTCTGCTCAGAAAGTCCTTATGAACTTGCTAGGAAGTGAAAATGTTGAGAAGCACTAACTCCAAAACGGCCTTTGGTCTCATGTCTTGTTATATGACATCACTCTGGGTGAGTTTTGAGAATGAGGATAGATGCTATCAATAATGACACTGGAAAATAGAAGCAAACTCTGCTGGTTCTGGGAAAGCCAGCGCCTCAGGTCACCATGATTGGAGGGAATTCATACAGAGTCAGTTTGGTGGCTGGAGGAGGTGAGGAGCTGTCCAAAGTTCTGATTTCCCAGCTAAGTAATAGGGAAGGGAAAATGTGTTGTCCAGACTTGGCTAAGCCACAGAAGTTATGGGCATGCTTTTCTGAAGTTTAACTTGAAACATTATTGGAGGAAATGTGCATGGGAGGAATGGACACTCCATGGCAGAGAGCAAGCAGAATACCCTCCTCTGTCCTGAAACTGCTGAAAGGGTCAGATCAAACCTAACTCAGGTCTTGGATCTTAGTTTGCAAAAAACAACCTGATGCCAGCCATAGGAAGTTAGGCAGCGTTCTTTGATTTCCTTAATTTGAACCTTTGCTCATTTTCTTATTTATTTAACAAATACTTAGCATCACGAGGTATGTGAAAGTCTTGTTCAAATGACATGTTAATAGATATATCAGTTATTATTGGCCATGACCAGTAAACCTCTGCATAGTTCTATACATTTCAATGGGATGTTTGTGTTCTCTAATTCGCTTGTAAAGATAGAGAGGCAAAAAGTTCCCTTATTCACATACCTGGCTGCTCAAACAGAACGAAGCTTTTGCTTCTCTACAAAAATGGCAAGGATTGCCACAAAGTTTGGACCACAAAGGCAAGAAACTTGCCACAAAGGCAAGTCCACAAAGGCAAGTTTGGACCACAAAGGCAAGAAAACAAGCCTTTGTGGTCCAAACTTGCTCCAAAGAGGCAGGGTAGGGCACTGGGAAGAAAAATAGGTGTAAGAATCATAAATATGCATGTATTTCAGTAAATCTGGGATGCACATTTCTAATTAAGGTGTGAAGTTTTTGATAAAATACACACTGCAGCACCTCTGAAATCGGAATGCTCCTCACTGTCAGTGGAATCTCAGGCTCTTGCGTTCTTTCCAGGGAGGTTGGCAATTGCTTCTTCTGGACACCAGGTGGCAATATCAACCTGGTACCACTTTCAATCCTCTCCCTCATCCTTTTTTTAGATCGCATTCAGAGTGTGAATTCAGACAGCAAACCCATGCAGATTCCATTTGGAGTTTAAATCTTGGTAAGTTTTGCTCTTCATGTAGCCTAGAAGAGTATGGGTTTTCTCACTTCCCTGGGTGCTTTTTCCCCCTTCTTCATTCTTACCCTGAGGTATAGGCTTGACTCTGTGTGTGTGTGTGTTTGTGTGTGTGTGTCTGTGTGTGCATGCGTGCACGTGTGCACATGCATATATGTGCATTTTCTCTTAGACTTCTTGTATTGGGTTATTTTTCTTTCTGAGTGCAACGTAGAAAATAGAGCATCTCCCCATTGCTGGCACGTTACAGTCAATGAAATATGATGGCCAGATTTTGAGCTCTCTGATTTCTGCTTACCTCTTGGAACCTAAATTTTCTCTTCTACGAGTGTGATAGTAATGATTCTCATAACACCACAGAGTAGCTGCACACTAACACTGTCTTTGGGTTCTGGAATCCTATGATTTAAGAGCCTGCTTTTACCTTGTTAAGGCTTCAGGATCTTCTCCTACTAAACCTCTGCCCCTATCTCCTTCTCTTTGCCCTCCACCTCATCCACAATTCCTAAAGGAGAGGACGAAGGTAAACAACACTGTCTTCTTCATTGAAGAGCCTGGAGAGCAAGTTTTGGGGCTTCAGGCAGAGGCAGTGAGCAAGACTACTGGTCTTGGTATCATAGTGGACTCAGGGCCCAGGCCCTGCTGACAGTGTGACCTGGGCAAGCTTCATTATTATTTCTGTGTCTCCTTTCATCAAGTATAAAATCAGGCTCATGATAGCATTTCCTTCTGTTGGCTTTTGTCAATTTATATGAAGATCTTAAAAATAGTGCCTTGCACTTGGTAAATACTCTACATGTTACTTATTCCATATGCTCTGCTCAGCAATAGCCCCGTCCCTAGTTGGAAGCTCAGAGGGAGAGTCACTGAGGAAAGTCCCTGTCAAATGAGGGGAATGAGTTTTTGGATGTGCCCCATAGCCCTCACCACGGGGGAACCTGTGTCATGCAGAGCACATGTTAGGCGATACATAAATGGGCCATCAATGGGAAAGTGCCACAATCTTTTGGGGGGCTGCCCATTGACTCTTCTGCAGGAACCCACCCTTGTCATGGGATCAGCCTCCAAATGTGCTTCCCAAAGGTGCAATTTTGCTTCACTACCACTTGGCTGCAAATGAAATGGGGACAGTTTTAGATAAGGACACTAGAAACTATAGTCTGTATGTGTTAATCCATTAGAGAAGCAAGTGTATCATTAGCGAGAGTGAAGGAAAACGTTTTGTTTAGCTCTGGACACAGGTATCTACACAGGCTGACTGAGGAGATTTTTTTTTTTTTCTGAGAGGATTCTTTGCAAAGCCACCTTGCTCATTTTCTTAGCCCCTTTGAGCAGGAAACAAAATGGATTTAATTAAGACCTTGAGCCCTGCATTATATTATGAATAAGAAAAGAATACCTGCTATTTTGGGGGCACTGAGAAAGGGAAAATGCTTCTTTTCTTTCTGTTTGATTACTTCATAGACACAATATGTTTTGAATTGGGAATTGCAGGTGAAGGTAATAATTTTGGAGTTTGCAATCTGTAGGTAGTTATCTAAGAAACTCACTGGGAAAGGTGCAAGTGCACTGAGGTGTGAATTCTCCAAACTAAGGAAAGCAGACTCTCCCAGGTAGCTAAACAAACTTACAAAACAATTGTTCACTGGAGCTTTACAGAGTATTGGCACAAACTCCTGAAATTTGCTTGCAAATTCTCTGCTGTTCTTGCCTGAGGTTCCAGCAGACAGAAAACAGTCCTGTGCTCAGTCCAAGAAGGCCTGTCAGTGGCATTCATCAGCACAAAGGGGCTGCCCAGTGAAGCACAGACAGCAGCTTCTCTTGGCAGCCTCCTTTACAAATCAGGACTGGGCGGGCAAGAACATGGGAAAAAGTTATAAATACGTCATCATCATGTCGATCACTCGCCTAATCAAGACATTGCTCTGGAGCCTTTCATAATAATCTGGGGAGGCTTAGTCATCATTCTCATTGCATAGCAGGGAACTCCTGCCCAGAAAGGTTACTTCACTTATCGAAGGTCACCCAGGAACGAAGTGGTGAAGGTGAATTCAAACCTACTCAATATCCACAACTTATCTTCTTCCTCCTAAGCCTAGATCAGGGTCTCTGAACCAGCAGATGGCATGGAAAACTGCATAATAGATACCTAAACACAAGGAAGGCAATGTCTGTCACTAATGCTTACACCAAGTCATTAGGTACTTTCATTTATTATGTTACAAAGGTTGCAACTGATGTGAATTCACCTGAAAGCACACCAAGTGGATATTAATATCACTTGGCTTAATAATCTCCAAGTGGAAGAAACTTTTTCGTTGCTCACTGTGGACTCTGTTCTTTTAGTCATCTTTTCTTAAAGAGCAAAGCTGTGGCTCTCTCTTTTTTTCACACAGCATCTCCTTGCATGGCCTTTAGTCTACTGATGATTTTGAAAGCAAATAAAAGACAGTACCAAACAAAGCGAATCAAACAGCAAACAAACAAACCCAAACCACAGCCCCTCGGTGCTGTCTCAGTCCCCAAGAACATTTACAATCATTTACTTGAGAAAAAGAGCCAGTGTGGAGACTCAGCTCTACCTTGTGCTCCAGGCTGGAGTCTTTAAACATCAGTGAGAATGGCTTGATATGCTCTCTTCTCAATTTATCGCCACTCCGCAAGTCGATGGTATGTTCTATTCTCTTGTTAATTTCCTCAGGCCCAGACTGGACATGCAAAGCTTGTGCAAGATGGTTTGGAAGCAGATTTATTGAATTTCTTGTTAGGGCAGCCAGAGTCTAGGGGGAAAGCACATGCAAACACAATAAACCTGCTAGTCCCCTTCGGATAAAAAAAGAAATGCAATGTTTTTAGATCATGTTGCATTGCAAACAGTAATAGCATTCCATGCAGTTGTATTCAGTGAAACCTACAAAATTTGATCAGTTAGAATTTGGGTCAGAGAAACACAACCTGGCTAAGTATCATATTAAGAGGGACACTTTTCCTCTATGTAGGTGCACTGAATTCCTTTGGTTGAACCATTAGGAGAGCTGCTGCCTTTGAAATGTTTAATCATAACCCTTTCTCTAACCAGGCACAACCCAGGTGTGAGAGAAAGAGAACCAAAGAAGTAACAGGTAGTCAATGTATCCAAAAAGCCCACAAAAAATGATCATCTCCCACCGAGTAGATGTCACATTTTCATGTGGTCTTTCATTTAAGGGTGGTGGGGAGACTTGGGGGTCTCTTAGCTTGCATTTTCTTTTTAAGCATTCCTCATAGACTGAACAGTCAAGTATGCCAAGATCTTCTCCTCAAATCTGATGAATATTATGAAATTTTTGCACTTCACAGATATATCTCTCCCCAGTGTAGACCACTATATATCTATATATTTGTATAGATATATTTGTATAGATATATGTGTATAATTTCCTTTAGGCAAAAAATGCAAGCAGTCCCAGCCTCCCACTATTTCACGGGATTACACAGCATGAGATAGGAAAGGCAACCACCATAGTTTATAAGTGGATTTGGATACATGGATACAGAAATTGCTTTGGCTTATAGGACACATCAGGCTTGGCGGGGAGACCTGCCTCCTGGTGATCAATTGGCTGGCTCTAGCCAATGCAAAGCTCATTCACACCTCCAGTTTTAAGACAGCTTCTTTGACAGAAAAGGACCTGACAATAGTAGGGAGAGAAGCCTACTCCATTCCCCTGAGATTTCCTAGAGGCGAGGTAGAGGACATGACCTAGCTGCTGAGTGAGGAAGTGAAAATGCTCTGCACATACTGTGCACAACTGCTTTGCTTGGTGAGCCTCTCAGCTTGGCTGTGTGTAGAACCCAGGACAGACTAAGATGCGATTATGGAATCATCACACAGCAGCCTGTGAGGTGATGAAGGACCTTGGAGATCCTTCTGCCTAATTCTTCATACATCAACAGCTTTGGAGAGACTTCGCTTTATTTGCGTCGAATCAGACTCACTGCAGATAGACCAGAGCTGAAGTCAGGGGCTTTGATCTCTCTGGAGCCATCCAGCTACTAGACAAGTATTCTTCCTGTGGAATTGTTAGACCTTTCCTTTTGGCTTTCATGGGCCAATGCAATCTACATTTGAGTGCTCTAAAGAATTCTACAGGAAGGTCCCATCGCTGGTAGCATTTACAGAAACTTTCTTTTCCAGCCCCAGGATAAAGGATGGAGTTGAGTGTGCCAACATGAGAAAGCAAAATGCATGTTCTTAGGGCACTGCAATGTTGATTTCAGCTCTAAGTACCAAGGAGACTACCACAGAGAAAGAGACAGATGTTAGGAGGAGGCATGGCAGGATGAGAGGCAAGAAGGACTGAAGCAGAGAGAAGGAAGCAGGGACCAATGTTGCAGAAAATTGAACAGCAAGATCCACACAAGGCCAGAGGACTTGGGCTCCTGGGAATAAATGTGATTATACAACATTCTGTAAAGCAAAGGAAGCCAGACTAGCAGCCACTTGGTGGATTTCTCCTTGGTTTCTTGGGCTGAAATTCTTTCCACAGAGCTCAAGGAAGTGGCAAACTTAAGTTTGTATCTTGGAGAGGAGGTGCGAAGGACCCTCAGGCTGCCCTTATCTGAGTGTGCATTCTGGCCTAGGTGCCAGGGCCCTCTCCAGAAGTCCTGTGACCTGGACTCTAATGTCAGGGGATGAAATGTACTGCACTATCTATGTACACTCATAGCCAGGCATCTTTATCACTTTCTGTAATTTTAATTTTCTTACAGTTTTCCTTCTTTGAATTAAGTGTAGCTACACTTTCTGCCAGACTCATGCCTTCAGTGGCTCTACAGCCTTGGGATTTCACAGAGCAGGGAATTTCACAAATATTCTCAGGGCTGATTTAATTAAATCATAGTAGCAGGAGTATCCACAGTAGTAATGATCACCTGCAACTCTCTAATACGATGATTATTTCAGGGCATTTTTTCAACGAGAATGATATAATCACAGAATAGAAGACAATCCTTCATATCAAGTATATTTTAATTCAGTGAATAATTCCCTACTTTGCCCTTACAGGGACTAATGTGGGTCTGAGGGGAACTCGTGTAAACTAGCAACGAATGGTGTTTCCATGTTGCCTGTGCTTTGTCGTGGATGTCTATTTGGAGAGGGTTCTGCCGCCACTGGCCCCTGCTGCAGGGCAGAGACGAGTGAACCCGGCTCCTGTTAGAGCTGCCCTACTCCTCACCTTGTTCTGCTGGCTGGCTGAATGGTCCCCTCAAAGGAGAAGGAATTTGGAATCATCTCCCTGATCTTTTTTTTTTTTAACATACCATAATTTCTAAATGAGAATATGTTTGTCATCTACATTACTGGTGGAAATGTAAACTAGTACAACTACGATGGAAAGCAGTATGGAGATTCCTCAAGAAATGAAACACAGAAATTCCAATTGACCCAGCTATTCTTCTTCTGAGTATCTTCCTGAAAGAGTTGAAGTCGTCATATCACAGTGATACATGCATACCTATGTTTATTGCAGTACAATTCACAATAGTGAAATTATGAAAGTGGCCTATATGCCCACCGACAGGTAAATGGATAAAGAAAATGTGGTATACATATGCAGTGGAGTACTACTCAGCCATAAAGAAGGATAAATTGAGTCATTTGTAGGAAAATAGATGTATTTTAAGATCGTAATGCTAAGTGAAAGAAATCAGGCACAGAAGGTTAAATATTGCATCTCCCTGTTCTTCGTCACTGCCACTAGGATACACTATCTGGGAAAGAGACCCTTTTATCAAAATGACAGTGATATTGTAGTGGAGAAATCTCTTCTTGTCCAAGCAGTTATTTTTATTCCACATAGTCATATTCCTAGTATTTTGTGGAGGTGATCATTTCTCAGTGATTTTTAAGTTATCATTCGCTCTGTCAAGTTCATATGACAATTAAATGTGCTGTTTAACCAGCAATATTTCTACCACCCACCTTACCTTTTTAGGGCCCATAGGCTCAAGGAAGCTCAGCATGAAATCCAGAAGGCACACAAATTGAAATTAGGAAGGGCCACTGGGAAGTCATCTGCTTTCATTTAACTCGGAACGTCCTGCAAAGGCTATGGGTTTAGAGGCGTGACTATGGGATTATTTGTGACATCCTACTCTCCATCAGTAAATGGAAATGATTTGGTTATAGGTTCAACTTAATGGGATAATTCTACCAACAACAGAAATCCATATATTGCTATCTTCACAGTGATGGCTGGTAAGCAGTCCTGGGAAATGTATAAAATGTCTGCTTTGCTCATATAGACTCACACTGGAATGAGATATTTTGAATAGAATACAACTTTCTTTCCTTAAGACTTACAACACCAATGTTGAGTTAGACTTAAAATGACCTCTACACTGTTGAGATGGCTCATTCGCACAAACAAGTGGCTAGAGAGAGAGAATAAGAAAAACAAGTAATGAAATGGAAGAAAATGAAAAATTCCATGAGAATATTTGACTGTAATGTAATAAATATCATATCATATAATGTATAATTGAATACATGTATTCAAATACACATTTTAGTTTGTAACTGAAGTATATATTGTATTTATATACAACAGTAAATATGCACATTTACTGGTATTTAGCTGGTATTTTTAGACATTTGGCATGTAAGATTGGGGTAGCAATATTATAAATATTTTATGTTTATACTTATAAATAGTGTTATAACATTGTGAAAACATAATGCTATTTACTTACTTCGGTGTTTTCGATATTTGAATGTCTGAATACGGTAGCAGAAATGTCAGAGTATGGCTGAAGTGGCCTCTCATGATTTTTCCTTCACAAAAAGATGTTGCACCTCTTAGATTCAGCCTAAGTGAGATCCATATTCTTGGGTAGTTCAGAAATTACTTCTTCCCTCACAGGTGTGTAAGACATGGAACCCAAATGAGGACCACAGTCCATTCTGAAGCCAGGGCTCTGAAGCTGTCTTGCTCGAGAAACTCAGAGTTCTAGTAAAAGTGACAGTCTGGGGCCTGGGGAGTCTTTATAAGCTGCATCAAGCTGGGTGGGGATGTCATGGATCCTCTAAGACTCATTGTTTTGTTTGGTACATGAGACTTTTCTTTGGGATTCATCTTTTATCTAGCCACTCACTGAAGACCTGCTTTTCCTACTGGTTCTACCACTGCATGGATGGCCATAAGCCTTGCTATTAATTAACCAGCTTTCACAATGAATAAATTCTTCCTAGAAAGATTTCTGGTCGAGATCTTAGATACATCATTTTTTTCTTTTTTTGAGTCAAAAATACTTTTTGTGGAATCATATATTCCAATCTCGAAACATCCCCTACAGCAGCCTTGTAGATACTGTGAATCAACTTACATTGTTTCTGTGCTGGAGGGCTCTATTTCATTACGGGATCCTTCTAACTCTTTTAAAAGAGTGGCAGGATGCCTAATTGCAAGTTATGCGTGTCAGTTTAGGAAGTGCGGCTCCTTTATTTGCTTACTGTCATTCCTTCTCACTAGTCTCTTTGAGACAAGGGACTTGATCTCTTTTGTTTTTTTGTTGCCATGGCCATGCTAGTGCCTGACCCTTTGTAGCCACTCAGTCCACATTTATTGAATGAACAAATTCTTTTTCTTGGTGGGGGGTTGCTGGGGATTGAACTCAGGGACTTGCGCTTGCTAGGCAAGCACTCTACCACTTGAGCTAAATCCCCAACCCCTGAATGAACAAATTCTTATATCCTTCTGATGTGACTCACAGTACACACTACTGAGATAAAGGCACTGATAAGTTCTGCAAGATTGAGACTTTTAAACTTTGTGTTGTCCAAACTCTTCAGTGAGAAAATCCATCCCTCCTTTTGCACTGCTTCTGCACATTCAATGGACTATCATCTAGGAAACAGTGCTCTGAAGATTTTATTTGTTTTTTTACCCACAATTTCCCACTAGGCCAGTTTCTAATATCTGAATAAAATTCATTTATCTCCCTCCATGTGGCTACCTTCCAGCATTTCAACTTTTCTTCTCCAGATGAAGGGTTTGATTTCCCCAATTGCTCCACAAGTGACAAGACTTTTCCATACCACTTTTCTAGTTTGTCCATGCCCGTGTGAACTATTGCAGAGACTCTCAGACCCAGTGGGAACAATATCTGACCCTGGACTGGAGCTCAGACAACTGACACAATCTGATCTGCTAAGCAATTACTCAGCCATTATATTTTATGCATCAGAACACATAGCATCGGGGTACATGTCCTGATCCTACTTTAAAAACTGATTTGGACATCACTTCCCCCAGGAAGCCTACTCTGAGCCTACACTTGCCCTCAACACAAGGGCTGTGATTTACTGTAATTGCCTAATTACGTGTTTCTTTGTTCCCCGTAGACTCTGATCTTACTGAGGTCAGGGACTAAACCTCATCCATGACTGAGTTTCTAGCACTTGGGACATTTTCTAGGTTCTTAAAAAGCATGTGTAGAATGAATAAATAGATGGATGGAGGACTGAATGTCTCTCTATGAAAATTTTCTCTAGGGCAATATTTCTGGTCTTTTGCTACCAAAGTCTCTTTAGTTTTCTTGTTCTTTCCCAAATGGACTCCAAATTTAGAAATATTCTGATTGCCAAGCTATATTAAATAAGAAGTATTTTATTTTCCTATTATTCAATCTAAATGCCTAGGTTTATGATCAGCATGAGATAAAGGGCATCACCATGAGTTGAATATTCCAAATAAGAGCAAGAGCCATATTCCAACCAAGCTCAAGAGACAAATATTTATGATAGTTGTCAGCGTGAGGTCTTAGGATGCTTGTCAATGTGAAGTCTTCTTCGGATTTTCAGAATCCAAAGATTGCTTCCCTATAACCATTTCTTAGTGCTGACTTCCGGGACACCAGCGACCACAGATGAAGAAGTAGTAACCTTGAGACTTTTCTGGAACCAAACCCTAGATGGTGAAGCTTTCAGAGACTGAGGGTCCAAACTGCGACCCCCAAACCCGTCATTTATTGCAAAGTGCCAGCACTGCAATTAGACCTAAGTGCTCGGCTGCTGGGGTGTTGCTAGGGTGACTTGTCTCACATGCTGACGGAGAGGGCTCTGTGTGCCCGGTGCGACACATGTGCCCCAGGTTCTCCACCATTGCCCTAGAGGGGCTTCCTCCTCTTATGCCTAGAGGCCGCTTGTTCCATGCCAGGCTGGAGTCTCTACTCAGAAGTAGGAGGGCCAATGGCTTCTTTAACCTCTTCCTGGCAGCATTTCCTGTTCCTAACTCGGAGGCCCCTCTAGGTCCAATTCCAACTTACTCCTTGTGGGCTTTAGATTGTGGGAAACGTAGAGATCTTATTTTTTAGGCCTTATTTGACTTTCCATGTCCTAGAGGACACGGAAAAAGCACTAAGCCTGAACCAAGGCACCCTGTCTATACATTTAGGGCTATTTGTTTCTTTACCGTTCGTTAAAATCCAAATCCAATCACCAGAAGTGAAGGCTCTTACTTTTTAAAAGGTTATTTTGTGTTCTTTCTGTGACAAATCATAATTATATGTAATTATAGATTACCCAGTGATGCTATGCTGTATGCATATCTTGGAATAATTGAATCAAGTGAATTTACATATTCATCACCTTAAATACTTATTACTTTTTTTAAAGAAAGCTTGCTTCTTGAACAGTTTTAAACTACGATAGTCAACAATGGTTTGCCTTGACAGTCTCAGGGAAAATAATACCTGTATTTTTTTAAGGCACGATTATTTTTTCCTCAAACCTGGGGATGGGGAGTAGAGATTTCCTTTCCTTCATTTTCTGTAAGTGA
The DNA here is from genome assembly GCA_004026905.1 of Hystrix cristata. Taxonomy (NCBI): domain Eukaryota; kingdom Metazoa; phylum Chordata; class Mammalia; order Rodentia; family Hystricidae; genus Hystrix; species Hystrix cristata. The sequence continues at coordinate 50,887 of PVJO010007593.1, forward strand.
GTGCAAAATAGCATTTGAATAAACCTTTATTTGGGTGACTCTTGGTGAAATATTCACACGGGGTTTCTTGGAATGTGCACGTAACAATTTTTTTCCTTCTCAGGGGAACAGAGGTGGTAGCACATTGGATCATTCTCCAGGAACAAGGTGAGACAGTCAAGACAGCTCCAACTTCCCTGTCTATTTGAAGAGAAATAAAATGTCACATCCAAATTATCTGTTTGATGCATTCTTAAAATAGGAATTCTACTGATTTTTTTTTGTTGTTGTTCTTTGAGTATTTATGCTGACATCATGTATTTTCCAAATAAAGCAAAGGAATGTCTGATGAGATCATACTGTGAGAAGAAGTCTATGAGATACTGCCCTGGGAAAAAGTTTTAAGTAATTTTCATAATAGTTTCACAGCTCCTGGCCTGGGAAACAAAATAAGAAGGGTCAGGATATCCCTTTAATTGCTGAAATAATGGACCATACGTTTCTAAGAAGCCTGCTGGAAGATGCTGGCATCATTCTGTAGCTTGGTTTCCAGTCTCCAAATGTGAGCGAACAATGTCAGTCCATTGGGATCATTGTTGCTTCCCACGTTGAGGCAGAACTGAGAGTTTCTGAATATTGTCTGGATATTAAATTTGATAGGGATTAAAAGAGCTGTGAAATACTTTGATTGGCCTTCAGAAACTTGTATTCTGAAATTTCATCTCTCTATGATGAAATAAATAAAAAAATGATGGCAGGGGACTCCTAATTCTGGCTGATTTCATGGAGGACATTTCTCAGTTTGGTATTCATTTGAACCCCACAACCTCACTCTTGGCCTTTTATTACCTAATATTAGTAAGTTGGGTCAATAAAACAGTTTATTGGTTTTGGGGTTGAGGTTCAAGAATATTTAAGCAAAGTACTAGATTTTTTTCTATTAAATGCATCACCCGTAGCTTCAGCTCATCCTACTGGGATGGGGGGCTCATGGCTTTGGGGCACAGCCATATGGGACCTCATTGAGCTCTTTGAATTTGATATGGACAGGTGGTCATCTGTACATCAACTTCCAGGTCCAACCACAGTTCCAGGTTGAGGAGAGCTCTCTCGACAGGAAGACTCAGAGCCCAGAGAAGGAATTGTTGATACCTTGGATTTTGTTCCCAGTTCCTACCTCAGCAAGTTTACTAGGAACGAATGGTTTCTAACATTGATTCTGTCTAGCCCAAGAAGCTTTCTTGGCTGTTTGCTTCATCCACTAGCTGTTCCTGGATTCCTGAATACTTTGAATTCTTCAGAAAGAAGATCCTAATCTCAGTTGGGAAAATGTGATTGTGCGTGACTCATTACACACTTGGTCATTTTTAATTAAAAAGTTGTTGAATTTTTTGGATTTGGCTGAAACAGAACTTTACACATCTACTTGGAGATGACTACTTTAAAGCTACCTGATTGGAAGTAAATCGTCTGCTGATGTTTTCACTTTTACATTATTACATCCCTAGTAATATGTGGAAGAGATTTGGAAACCCCAGCCCTGACTTTATCTTGGGCTTGGGTGGTAGAAACAAAGGGATAAGATATGACTTAGGGAGGGAGGAGGATCCCTGCTTTACATGGACTCGCGGGGACAGAGAACCTGAAACATTAAAGGTTTACAGGGACAAAGAATAGATGCGAATCAAGGAAACCCTATCACTGAAATGGCTGGGCCAAAATCTCACAGGTTGTGGCTGAAGAGGTGACCACTATCCTACTGACCTTTGGATGACCTTGGGCCCACAGCCTGGAAAACTTCCACCCAGGAAGTTAAGTAAGCAAATATATATCAGATCCTAGGTTCTTCAGGTACTTATGAACATCAAAAATGTAGGATTTTCAGAAATATCAATGCCCGAGAGAAGTTCACGTAGGTGTAGCTGTATGTGTGTGCTTTCTTAATAGAAATTTGGAAAAATTTAATTATAAGAATCACTTGAGCTTAATTTAGCTCCTTTGTGGTTCAGAAGTAACTCTTCAGTTAGCGTGTGCTTTTTTATTTTTTTTATTTTATTTTATTTTATTTTATTTTTTTTTTTGCAGTGCCAGGGATCGAACTCAGGCCCTTGTGCTTGCAAGGCAAGCACTCTAATCACTGAGCTAAATCCCCAGCCCCAGCGTGTGCTTTTTTAGATCTGGCATTCACCTCAAAGGTTCATGGGTTGGAGGTTTGGCTCCAGTGCAGCAGTATCAGAGGTGGGTCTTTTGGAAGATGATTGAATCATGAAGTCTCTAACCACATGGGTGTATTAATCCATTCATGGATTCACAATTTAATGGCTTATTGGGAGGTGATGAAAATTTAGGAGGTGGGACCTAGTTGAAGGGAGCAGGTCATGGGGCCACGCCCTCAGAACCATATATTGTCCCAGGCCTGTCTGTCTGTCTGTCTGTCTGTCTATCTCTTTGCTTTCTGGCTGCCATGAAGTAACCAGCTTTCCTCTGCCATGATGCTTCTGCTTTGCCATAGTCTTAAAAATGAGCTGGTCAACCATGGATTGAAACCTCTGAAACCATGATCCAAAATAAATCTTTCTTACTTTAAATTGTTCTTTCTCAGGTATTTTGTCATGGTGACAGAAAGCTGACTCACACAGCATGTAAGAGAACTATTATGCCTTTATCTGGTGATAAATTGCTCAGGTTTGTTGTTTTACATCCATCAGGATGAATTCTTTCAGACTCTTATTACTCAATAAAATAATCAGATTGAGTTATTAATGCTTTTTTAAAATTTCTTCCAATGAACCTATTCATTACACACTCTAAAGAATCTATCCTCTCTTACTGCTTGCCAGTGCTGGCATCAGGACAAAATTGAGAAAAGAAGCATCCATCCATTAGAGTCAACCTGTTACATCTTTGGGATTTTGTGCCTTTGATTACATATTTTAGCCTTTCTAACACACACTTTTCTACTATAATTATCTAATTAATTTAGCTTTTCTGGGTTGTTATCATCCTGAGTATTTGTTTCTGAGTTTGTCACTTAAGCATGCTGCTATATTTAAGTATCTCAGAATATGAAATCCTGAGTGACACATACATGATGTGTCCAAAGCCCTGATGTCTCATGGTAGAAGAGACCCTTTGAAGGACGAAAGTTGATATAAAAGCCACAGAGTGGGAAAAATATCAGCAATGAATATAGTCACTCATAATGTGGGCTTCACAATAGTAGTTTGGGGATCCTAGAAAAGAAAGATAAATTTGCAAAAATATGTCATCAGACTTGCACACTTCCCCTGGATAGGCCACTGCAATTCTTTTCTAACACCACATGAAGTAAGAATGAGCATGCATGTAAATAGCTAAAATGAGGGTGTTCAGACCAACAAAATACGAAGTGTCTTTGCTCTGGTTGGGATTAAATCACCTGAGAGAGATGACACGCTTTTGCTTCTGCAGAGTAGTAACCTTGATAGGTCATGACATGCGGGCCAAATTACTGTAAAAAGTATAACAAACGACCATTCACACCAAATGCAACTTTGTTTGGAAAGAAAAAAACCCTCATAGATATAAATTGCTCTAGGTCCAAACAGCGAAAGATGTCTCTGTACCAGAGAAGAAGGGAACACTCATTGATATAGCTCACTGAAGAAATGTTATAACAGTTGGTCTTAGCCCAGTCATCTGCAGAGCAGGCACAAGGATTATTATAAACACACAATTCTTTGTTTTCTAATTGGGAGAATGAGTAAAGAAAAAGAATTCAGATTTTTGCTCTTTCTCTTTCCTACTTATTTTCATCTATTTAAAATATCAGACAATTTACTATCACACATCTAAAATACTGTATTCACATTTATTGATCCCTGTTTGATAGGCTATGATTTTTAAGACATGCAAACAATCAGTCGATTCATGGAGAAAAAAGAGCCCAACTAGTTTTAGAAAAGTTTCAGTCAGTTACTGCTCTGTAGTAACCACAGACTATATGTCATATGTTTGCCAACTAAAATGTACATTTTGAGATCTGTAATTCTACAGGAACCACACATAGCTCTATCTCTTCCACCTGAGTTTACCTCGGAAACTTCGAAGACAGTTGAAGTTAACAGATCTAGTTGTCTACTTAATCCACTCAACACTCCCCGGAAGACTTCAAATCCACTAATAACTCTCTAATAGCACCTTTAATAGCTCCCCCTGGCTCAACTCAGCAGCTGTGTTGAGAGTCAGAGTTGAGGAAAGCCTGGAGAGTCAGAAAAAATCGAGTAACCAGAAGAATGCATCTTGACTTCAGGGAAATTTCCAAAGCCTTCCCTATTTTCCACATAAGCTTTCTGATGTCCTACGGACATCAGAATGGAATCTGACATTGAAATCATTAAAAACAAGTGGAGATAGGCTACATATAAGGTAGCCTATCACAGAAGCAGTATAAGCTCCAAAAACACACCTTCCTTTTTAGGAGGAAAATTCAACATTTTGGCTGTTTTTAGGGAAGAGGAATTTCAGATTAAATTTTTTGTGGGGAAAGAGAAGCCCATGTTTTGGTCTTGAGCAGTAGGAAGCTAAGCTAAGAAGATGGGCTTGCTCTTCCCTTTTCCGGGTCTCCTTCCCTCATTCCTAGCTTCATTCCTGGTTAGATCTTAGCTTAAGTTTCACTTCCTTGGAAAGGTCTTCCTTGATTCCTCTGGATCACGCGTTTCCCCTCCTGTACTACACTGTGATGCTATAATCTTTGCAGTGTTCACACTGAGCCTGTTGGCCTGTCAGTGACACCACTGGATTTCAAGCTCCTGAGCAGCTGATGCCTCCTTCATCTCTCTGTCCCCAACACTAGCACCATATCTGCAAATTGAAGTTACTGAATACGCAGTTAACAAATGAATGGCTGAACAAAGGAGTGAACACAATGAGCATCTTGGTGGGACCGACTTGTCCCACTTGAATGACATAAGTAAAATGAATTTGAGTGTAGTGAGTTTGTTTTCTCGTGGGCATTTGTGAGCATTCATACATGCACAAAAAAGGGCCTGACCCTTGGTTTGCATCTGAATTTAAAGGGGAAAGGACAAGAAGGAAAGAACCCAAATCCTAGGGATCAATATTACTTGATAAGAGAACACGATTAGCATGTTGAAAACAGGGTCTTGAAAGTGTGCAAAGTGTGAGGGTGTTTGTAATAATTTTCAGATGTTTATCATCAAAACTCAGTTAGCCAGACTGTCAAGAAAATGGTGTTTTGAGGTTGAGGGCTCAGCTTAAATTTTTTCAAAATATTTTGCTTTAATTCCTAATGATGAATTTGATTTCATGTTTTAAGAAAGTTTGTAGGATAACAGTTTAAACGTAACTTTTGTAAACAGCAGGTGTTCCTACCCCTCGCTGATGAGTCCTTTGCTGTGCTTTGGATGGCAGGATGCTGAAGTAGACAGAACCCACTAGTGCAGCCACAGAGCCCAGAGTACGTTGTAGGTGGAGACAGTGAATGGGTGAGCCAGAACTAAGAGAGATGATTGGAGAGTCAGGTCCACTTCTACTATTGTGTAAGTAGGCCCTTTTTTGAGCTGTGGAGGGGAGAAGTGGTTACCTAAACTTTCTTAGTAGTAAGCAGAAAAGTCAGGGCTGTGATTCAGTTCTGCTAGATTTCCATTCAGCTGTTCTCAACAATGGTCAAAATTTGTGACCCACAGAGATTTAACCCAAGACCACAAAGCTTATAACCTACAGGCCAATCTATGAGGAACCTGACCATCAGCATTGGGTCTACTTGAAGGTTTGCGTCTTCTTTAAGGTTTGGATCAGGACAGAGTTTAGACAAGCATTCTTCCTGTTCATCCAATGCATGCAGAGGGCAGAATCTAAGAGGAGTGTCATCTAGGGCCAGAGGTGATAGAGTAACCTCAAGATCCTGCCTGCTAGTCCAGGCTGCTCCTGTTGCCACACTTCCTTTCCTCTGGTCTCAACGTTCTCTAGTACAAGTGGAACTAAATCAAATGGTTGGTTGCCTCATCACTAGGCAGACAGGACATACTGCCCAGCTTTTCTTTTTTCCATGCAATTATCTTGATAGGCCACTCAAGTAATGAACAGTGACTGATAGGATGGGATTTCCATGATCCAGCTGGAGGGGATGAAATCATTTCCTGGAGCTGTCAAAAAAATTTCTAAATAGCCCTGGTGAGCCAATGACCCAAATATTTTGGGGAAGGGGAGTGTGTACACACACTCACACTTACACATTTACACACATGCCACGCAGATACACACCACACACATGCGTATAAACATACACCACATATGTACACACATCACACACATACATGCACACTTTCTAAGATTGGCTTAGTTGAAAAAGGGGTAGAACGTAGAAACTCAGCATATATTCAGATCACAAAGAGGGAGGCTTGTAGAAAGATGGAAAGTACATAGTTTTGGGAGTTAGACACAACTTGGCTCTAATCCCAGGTATTATTTACTGACTACATGACCTCCAGCTGGACTCCTAGAATCAAAGTTTTCATATTTGTGAAACAGGCTCATTACACTTACTCTGTAAGTTGGTGTGATAATTAAATGGAAAAATGTGCATGATGCTTTCAACATGGTACCTGGTCCAAAACTTCACACTCCTATTGCCATTAGTGACCAGACAATGTAGCACTTTTGTTTTCTGTTTTCTTTGTATGGAAAAAAAATTCAATTTATGTTTATAATCTTCAGAAGTGCACAGGTTAGCTTCAAGTTAACAGATCAGTCCATTGTGTAGAAATGACTAAGCTATACATGGAGCTATCAAAAACTTAATTTTCTTCATGTGACTCTTGAAAAAGTCCTAGAGGAGTAATAGACACCTGCCTGGATTCTGAGAAGGATGCTTGGGGACAGCTGATGCTCTAAACATCAGCCTTGTTTCTCAAAGGGTTGCTCCATCTCTTTTGGCATCTCACTTGTCATAAAAATCTGATTAAATGACTAATATTTGGTTCACACAATAAAATTTAAAGCTGTTTAGAAGCCTTACTCCTTGGTATCCTCTTGTAGATCATGACTCTGAGATGGATTTTGTCCAACGAGTCCACTGTTGGCCCCTACAATCAATTCTGCAGAAGGTAACTGAAGTCTAAATCAGATCATGCCATTACCTTGCTTAAAGCCTATCACTTCCCTTGGGATAAAATACGTACTCAAGAAATCTTGTAAGGCCAATCTGCTGTCTGCTCCAGCTTCTTCTGATGCCCATGTCTTCTTTGTTCACTATGCCATGTAAGCCTTTTACTCTTCAACACACTGAACTTGTTTTCTTCTTTATACCTTAGGACTTTTGTACTAGCTGTTTGCTATGTTTAGGATGCACTTCTGGTTGTTTGCAAGCAGGGTCCTTTCTGCACTCTAATGTCCAATGAGCCCTTCTCTGACAATCTGCAGTGATTCCATTTGTCTCCAGTCATCTCTCTCTCTTTTTTTCCTTCATAGCTCTTACATGTTTTGGTAAATTGTCTGCATTTCCCGTTCCCTTAAAATTTAAACTTCCCAAGGACAGAGACCACAACTATCTTTTCATTACTGGATTCCTGGCGTCTAGAAAACTTGAGTCCCCATTAAATCATTGTGTGACTGAGAGCTCAAACCCAGATACAGGTTTTAGTGAGAGAATACACCAGAAGAGCAAGATATAAAGTTTAATGTAAGTTTCTTTTCAAAAAGTCCTCTTCCCCAACTTTGTTCTTATTCTGAGAGAGTCCAACAATCTATCTTGAAATTTCTGGATATCCTATCCCAAATATGAATAATATTCCTTTTGTTTTACTTCAACTTCCTACTTCTAGTTTTGTAATCTTAAATTCCAGTAGTGTATTTGTGATCCGAAAGTTCTTATCTTCTAGTTGTCTTATTTTTGTTCCACTTAGAAGCTTGGGCACAAGAAGCTTCACTGGTAGCTGAGCCCAGGTCCACGGAGCCCAGACACCCAGGGAGTGTGCATAGCCCGGGTCATGCCAGGAGCCAGGGATGCCTCGCATGGTGCTCAGGGTATCTAACAGCACCTGGGACACCAGAACCTGGACCAGCAATTTCAACCTACAATGATAGAGATGCAGGTACAGGGAAGGTGAACAGCATCAAAATGAAGAGAGTATAGCCAGGGACAGGCAGAGCCTGGAAGATTCACAGAAGGGGTCAGAAATAATTTCTAGTGCTTTTTCTTATTCCTCCAAGCTGTTCGTACACTACAGAAGTGAACGGAAGGGCAGGGACAGGAGCAGAGTCCTGGCTTTCCTCAGAAACCCAGAGCTCTCTTTTATCAACTATCACAACCTGGCTCCTGAGTTTGCCATTTCACCAAATGTGCCTCTCACCAATGATATTCTTCAATCCAGTTTTGATGGACAGTTTAAAGTCTTCCTCTTACTGAACCTCTTGGCTACTGCTGACTTTATTGATGCTCTCTACATTCTCAAAATGCTCTGCTCTCCAGTTCTGTGGGACCATGACCCCAGTTCTCTCTTGACTATTTCTCTTGTTCTCTGTCCATGAATCTTTATTCTTTTTCACCTGCTATCTACTGTTCCCCAAGGTCTGCCCTGTGCCTGCTCATTTCCTGATTTTATATATTTCCTACAGTGATTGTTCTCACTCTCCTACGTCTAGCACTTGAATTTGGGTAAGTAGATCAACCTTCCCTGGATAGTTTTTTTTTTTTTTTTTGACTGAGTGTATTTGACAGCTGCCTGGACGTCTCTCCTTGGATATCTCTCAGGCACCTCAAAGCAATGTGTCTTAAACTCAATTCCTAGTCTTCTCTTTCCAACCTCCTTCCATTCCAGTTTTGCTTATTTCAGTTCAGAATACTATCATCTACCCAGGGACACAGGCATAACACCTGTGTCTGCAATTTATCTTCCTCATTACCCTTATCTATCATTTCACTCATTCATTCAATAAATTTTAGGCAAAGTATGTGATTTATCAGATATTATTCAAATTATGGTTTAAACAACGGTACAGAATACAGCTACAATTCTTGTTTTCAAGAAGCATATAAAATACTGGTTGACCTTACCTCTAAAATATCTCTTTCTTTGCTCCTCTTTCTCCTTTTTAAAATAACAGTAGTCATTATTAAATAAATGCTTGATTAATCCTTATTGAATGAATACATAAGGATGTGACTATCTGAACATCTGGTGTATACATAGCTTAGAGCATGACAGAGCAATACGATGTCATTAAAAATATTTCTAAGCATACAGAATGAATCAATAGAAGCCAAAACATCTGGCCAGTTTAGCTGGAAAATCCCCAGCAAAGCATTGGTACATTTTATCTGTGTTATGCAAACACTCAGATGGTCTGGGCTTCTGTGGGGCTGACTGGGTGCTCTGGCATAGCGTAAGCTCAGACAGACCAGTCTTGATCTCTTCCAGGGACGCATTATGTCCCTGAGTTGCACATATGGCACACTGACTCCTAGAATTAAGCATCAGTACAGACACTGAATGGTTGTGATTGTTTTAATCCGCTCGATCATTTCCAAAATGTTATTAGTGCCACATGGTTATTTATGAGTGTCAGCACACATTCACCGACTTTTAAGTCTAAAATCATCAAAGCAAATCGAGATTATTCCTGCAAAAGGTGTCAAGATGGTTATATCCCGGCAAAGCTCAGTCATCGTAGGAAATACATGTATTTTTAAATGCCAGAAATAACAATCTTTGACTAATCTGGAGTTTTCTATAACGGTTTGGTGACATCCGTAGACGTGTTCAGAAAATTAGCAAAGAAGTATTTCAATTATTATTAGAAAGTGTTATCAGAGCAATTGTTCATAAAATGGAACTAAGCATCTCCATCTTTCTTTTTGGTTCTCAACTATTAGTATCAAGGTCAGGTACAACTGAGATTAGAACAATGAGGAATTATCTCAATTCTTACAACAAGTTTTAATGGAGAGAATTTCCCAAAAGGAAAAATATAAAAAATAACTAAAAGGAGAACTTTATACAATATTACTGAAGTATTCATGGGGAAGCATGCACCTTCTTCTCTCTAAATGACCAACAGTTAGATTCAAGATAATAATTGGCAGACAAAGCAGAAAGGGCACATTTAGGGGGCCATGAACCCACTTTGGGAAGTAGTTCAGACCATCATTTTTATATAATGGCAAATTATGCCATGCACACTGATTCAGGGATGAAAGAAGTAGACACTGAAATCAGTGTTGACTTATGTGGGAAAATTTTTTGGAAAATTAAACACACACACAAGAGTAGTGAAGACCCAAGGGTAGACTCCTATCAGGTATGCAGGCTACATTCAACCTGAAGTTTTTTTTAGTGGCATTGAGCATGTTTGTGGCCTCATGGCTCCTTCTTAAAAAACTGGAGGGAAACTGTAGTTAACCTGGCCTCAGATGCCCCACCAATCTTTCAAGCACAGAAGAAAGACTATTTTCAGCATTTTAAGCTTTCCACTTTAATTGTCTTTAAACAGAGGGATGCTTCTTATCTACAGGTTAATGAAAAATGTTCAGGTCTATGGATACAAAAATGTCCCCTTTCTTATGCTTCATAAAACTCCAGGCACTATTGGTTTGATCTCCTTATTTCACAGTACTCTCAGCTTCTCCCTGCTCTGAGGCACATTAAAAACTGTTCATCAGCTAAATCTTACATATTGACTTTTTACACTTGTTTCTTTTAAAAAGCCCAGGGGAGTCACACTGTGCATGAATTCAGCCACAGATGCTCCGCCTAAATTGTTAAAAAGAAAACCCACACCAGAGAAAGGGACTTGCTGGTGCTCCAGAAAGTTATTCTGGGCAGGATAGAATCTCTCTACGCACTTTAGTTTTCTTCCCGGCTTGGTCTAAATTCTCCAGCACCTCTAAAGTTCTAAGGATCTCATTGGGCTTAATGTGATTCTGATATTTGGAAAAATATTTTTTAATAAGAAATTTGATTATTAGTGACTTGCTCCTTATGTACCGACTTTACATCCCCATCCTTCGTACAAGATGAAAATTAAGGTACATACAAATAGAATTGTGTGAGGGTTGCTTTGAAGGTGCTACTCGCGAGTCCCCGTACTCTCCCTCTGAACATCCCTTGCTGTGCTTTTGTGGTCCCAATGGTGCCCTTCTGATTTTGACTCTCAGATGGTAACTCAGAACTGCTTACTGCAGCTGCCGAGAAAAGGCTCATTCTTATGTACCTGACTATCCTCTTTTAGTTTAATAGCATCATTTATATCTTTTTAGTATGTGTGATTTTTTTTTTTTTGCTAAAATTGCTAGTCAACTTCATATGACATTTATTTTCAGCTAGGTTAAAAAATAAAGAAAGAAAAGGGACAAGGTGTTAGGAACTCACTGGCATTTTTGCCATTTCCTGAAATTGCACACATAGGTTAATTCTTTCCTGAGGAGATGTGTTTGATCATTTCCAATTATGGTGCTCAGTGGAGAAAAGGTTAAAAATAAATCAGTTTTCTCCAGGCATTTGAGTTGGAGATGAACTCAGGCATGCATTTGCAGCTAACCAGAAGAAGGAAGCCAGGACTTACGTTCTGTTTCCCCACGATGTTATCAAAGGGCAATTCTGGGCTCCAGGATCCTTCTGTGAAGGTCGCCCCACTGTTTCTCCTGTCTGAGGAGCTCACTGATTCCTTGACGATGTCTTCAGGCAAAGACAGCAGACTTTCTTCAGGCTGCTTAATTAAATAGGTTTCTATATTATGCTTCCTCAAGAATTCATTCCTCTCTTTACCATGACCCTCTTCCACATTATAGTCACCGTTGAGGCAGTCCAGAGTGGCTTTGGAAATGTGAATCCTCCTGTGTGTACAGAGTACAGGTCATTATACACTCCTGACATTGCCTACAATGGCTGCTGCTGTTATTTTGTCCAGGGCAAAGCCATCATCAGGGCTGCATATGGGGTACTGTTACGACACATCCTCAAAGACAATACTTGTCTCTCTAAATGGGAAAAGAATAAAAGAAAACAGAACCATAAACATAAATCCATGGGCAGGATATCACTAACTCTGTTCCCCGGGACAATGCAGACTCTGATAAATGCAGCCAATTGATAACATCTAGGCACTTCTTTTGGCTTTTCTTATAGCTTTCAGATTTCTTTAAGAATCAGTGATTTTTTTCCAGTGGTGTTGATTACATTGGAAAAATGAGTGATGTAAGTGTTTCTGAAGCCCAGAGGCAATTATTGTCCAAATCATCATGCAACGATAGTTCTTTCACTGTCTTAGGACTTTTCCTATCTTTTCATTTTTCATAGATTTATGCCTATTTTCCCCAATATGTCTAGAATCATCTTAAAACAAGGGCAAGTTTAATAGGCTCATAGGGCTGCACTGAGTGTCCTTTGGAAAAGTATTACAAGATACAATTTCCCTTAAAGCACGTGTAGTTCGAGGTTCAGAGAGCAAAACTATGGACAAATACAGGCTGGCAGCTGGCGAGGCTCACTCACAATCTAACTAACTGATTGCTGCACAATTGTTTGCCGATGTAGCTCCTAATCCAAATTTCATTTTTTAGCAAAATAACATGTGATGAGAGACTTACAGATCAAACTTGATTCATGGAAGCTTCACATAGTAGTTCCTTGTGGGGAAGAGTTTTTTGATTCTCAGTTAGATGACTTGTGATCTGGGAAGGCTAGCAAGGCACTATGAACATGGGCAATGTCGCTAGATAGCCTCCAGTTAAACCCTAACTCTACCACTTGGGAGCTGAAAGATCTTGGACAGACTGTTTAATCCTTGTGAGTCTGTTTTTCTATCCATAAAAATGGAAAAATAGCATTAAGGATTTCTTAAGGTCATTGTGAGTATTATAAAGGTCAATTTGTGTAAAATAGTCAAAATAGTGCATGGTACATTATAAAGGCTATAAAAGCAAACACTTAAAGTATTAGTAGTATTCTAAAAAACATACCAGTGTGATTAAATGGCTATCGTATATTCCATGTCTCCTCAAGCCCCACAAGAGACAGTCCAGTTTCGGAATGAGGCCTTTGCAGCCCCTGTCCTCAGACTCTGTCACTTCAAACTCATTTTCTGAAATTCTTTCAGTAGAATCTTCCATGCTGTCTTTAGTTATTCATGTAATTGACATATCTTCCATTCAGCATAATATTGCATGCTTACTAATAGTTTCCTACTGCCTGATTCAATTTAAAAGTCATTTCTGTAAGCTAATTTTAATACACCTGTGAGTGGATGAACAAATAAAGTAGATGCTTAATTCCTTGCGTGGCTTCTGTGAATACAGAAACAATATAGCCAAATAAACAATGAAGGCCAGTTTTAGCTTTAATGTTTTGGAGTGCTATTTCCAAATGCATTGTACTTTCAGTACTCTGTCTACTGCCCTCTCTCACCCTTCTACCTCATCTGCTTACAGAGAGTATATTTCATTGCAAAGAACATGTAAAGAAACAAAAACTACCAACACATTTCTGACCATTTAAGGCACATGCTCTGTCTACATCTTCCAAATAATTATCTTCATATATATTGATTTCAGTGCAAGACATTAAAATAAATGTGCGAAAGATGTTGGGGTTGTTTTAAGAAATGTGCTGAATACGTGCAGTATGTTCTCATGATTCTTTTGTTAATACACAGGAACTCAGTCGTGTTCACTTGAGAGAATGACAAATTATTTGACCTTCCTTGAGGCGAAAGTTCCAGTCTGCTTTCTCAGATCATGTTCTGATTTAGGTGTTAGAAGTTTGCTTTCCCCTAGAAAAAAATGAACTTCCTAGAAGGGTTTGGTAAAGTTTGATGGCTGATTTTCTTTTAAAATAAAGAAGTTAAATATCAACCTTGTTTGGCATTTTATTTGAATTCTGCACTTTATTATTCTGCTTTCAGTGTTCGGGGGACTAATATTTGCATACGCTAAGTCAATGTTATGTTTTCAGTAGTGAAAGGCGCTTTTGCCTTCACTTATTACTGATTCTTCTGTTGAAGTTCTTATCAACATACACTAGACTGTTTTGATAGAAACTGGATTTTAGCTATATCTTTTCATCCTTGTTACTAACCCGAGCCTTAGGGTATGGCATTTGCCGAGATGAGAGTCTGGTGATTGCATTTTCCTCTAAGGAAATGAATCAGTTCTCAGCAAATATTTTCATATATCAGAAAATGTCAGGTAAATCTGACATTTCTGATAATTTAAAATGCCAGGATATAGTAATGATAGTCATGATAGTAAATAAGATCTAATAACTGTGTAACAGTTATCTTATTTAACTGTTGTTTTGCAGCCAAAGGTATTACTGTATGCTGGCTCCACGGAGTATCCCATATAATTTCTATTCTTCCAACAGCCCTAGGTGACAGGCCTTTCTCTCTCTCTTCTTTCTTTCTTCTTTTCTTCCTTCTTTTCTTTCTTCTTTTCTTTCTTTCTCTCTCTCTCTTTCTTTCCTTTCGTTCTTTCTCTCTCTTTCTTTCTTTCTTTCTTTCTTTCTTTCTTTCTTTCTTTCCTTCTTTCTTTCTTTCTTTCTTTCTTTCTTTCTTTCTTTCTTTCTTTCTTTCTTTCTTTCTTTCTTTCTTTCTTTCTTTCTTTTCTCTCTCTCTCTCCTTTTCTTTCTTTTCCTTCTGTGGTGATGAAACTGGCCCAGGAACAATGAGTGCAAATCTGGCCCAAATCCCTATCAGAGGTTTATAGCCTTGCTGACAGAGAAAGACTTTTACTTTCAGGATCTTCCTAAAACCTTTCAGCTAGATTACACGGTGACAACTACAATGATGTCCACTATTCATACTGACTGAGCACAGGACAGAGGACTTTATATACGTTATCTGACTGAGCAAAAGCTCCACAACAGTGGTCTTTGAAGTGTGATATTGAGGCAGGAGATGAGGGCATGCTAAAATTAGCTGGGAAAGTCAGAATGACCTGTTGATTACAAAATCCCAGGACACAAGTGCAGATCAGTTCCCAGAGTCCTGCACATAGACTCCTTGAGAGAACACGAGCAAGGTTTTGACAGGTCGGCCCTGGACCTGACTCCATCATGTGAATATTAAAAAAAGACAGCCACCACTGAGCTCTTGGTCCACTGCTTATGTCGACCAATTATTTGCTCAGGACAGAAAATAAAACACCCTCAAAATCACTTCTAAAAAAAGCTCCAGCATCCTCAAACCCAATAACTGTATCAAGGCCAGCAGGCTCACCATAACTGGGACCCTTTAGAAAGACATGATGCTGAGTCCCACCCCCTAAGCTGAATCAGAAGCTCTGAGGGTGTGGCCCAGCAATCTGTGGTTTAACAATCCCTCTTGTGAAATGCACACTGAAACTTCGTGAACATTGCTCTAGAAATTCAGGCCTCAGAGAGGTTAAAGAGCCAAACAGTAAAGAAGCAGAAAGGCATGAACCAAAATGATCTCAAACCACAGGGAGTCTGGAGACCTGTTTGGCATCTCTGCATTTCTGCACGTGGGCACATCTCATGGCTAAGGATGATTGTATGCTGCACAGAAACCTAACTAAGTACTTTATAGGCAGTGCAACACTTGAAACTAACTTCTGGAGGTTTTTAGTGTTTTTAGCCCAATTCTGCAATGAGGAAACCAGGCACAGGGATAAAGAAACTTGCCAGGACTCTTAGAACCACTAAGTAAACCATGGTTTAAATGCATGTATGACTTAAATCTAGTAAGTCTCTCATTACTTAATGTGGCTGAGAATATTCACTAAGACGGACTCCAAATGTTGGAGCAGTATCCTGCAAACCCTCATAGTTTTGTTCTGAGGTTTGCAAACATCTCGTTCAGTGTCTTTGAAGCTGTGCTTTGAAGACACAGTTCTGTAACATAGAAGATCTGTAACACAGATGGACTGGCTCTCTGCTGTTCAAATTCAGCAGGTAGAGAAAATCCCAGAGAAGTTAAGGATATAAGACACTCAGTGGTGACACATCAGGTTTAACATAGTTCCAGACCTGTGTGACAAACAGTAGTGGCAAATAACAGGCAGTGAGGGATCTCTCATAAGGACACTGACACTCCTATGTCCCTTACATAGCTTACAAAGCCCATCTCACCTGGCCCCACCTAGTGTCCAGAAGAGATCTGTGAGGCAGATGATGCCTGTTCAACAGATGAGGGAACAAACTCTCATAGAGGAGGGAAATAACCCACAAGCTCCCTTGTCATAAGTATTATCTCTCTTTTTACACAGAAGAAATGGAGACTCACGGGAGTCAGGTACCAGCCTGAGATCTCACAGTTTTATGGTGCAAACCAAGGTAAAATGAAAAGCTTATACCGGTGTTCCACTGACTTCACATAAATTCATGAAGGTAAAAGAGTTTAGCATGGGACAGAGTGGGAAACTTAGTTTCTCTGATTCCATCTCCTGTAACTTTTTCATCATGATACCACATCTTCTGACAGTAAATACAAACTATAACAGATCTATGACTCCAAGGAGGGCCTAGGCGATGGAGAGAGGAATATATGTAAGTGGGTTATCTGGCTGTATCTATCTATCTGTCTGGCTGTATCTATCTATCTGTCTGCCTGCCTGCCTGCCTGTCTGTCTATCATCTATCTATCTATCTATCTATCTATCTATCTATCTATCTATCTATCATCATATCCCAGAAAGAGAGGCTACGGAAAGTCAATACAACTCACTGGCTAATATATATTTGAGATCTCAGTTCTAATTTGTGAAAATGAAATCTTAATATTATTTAATATTATTGTATGAGGCTTAATTTGCCTTTCCAGGCTCCTATCTTCTCTGGAGGTTCTACACTAACCAGTCTTAACAGCCGAAGTTGGGGTGCAAGGTGAGTTTTCAAGGAAGGCACTGAATTTCCTGAATTGATCCCAGGGTCATACATACATAGATGGTCATTAGGTCTTAATTTTGGCAGGGCATTGGAATTGATTTAAAAATGTAAAATAGATTCCACTCAGATTTTGCTTTAGATGAATAAGCATGAGGTCTGGGCATCAGTAGTTGTAAAATGTTCCCGTGGGGATTCCAACTTGCAGCCAAGTGTAAGAACCAGTGCTTTGCGGGGCAGAGACCTGAGTACCTCAGTGCTGTGCCATCATCCTCGTTGCCTCTGAATCATTTTATTAGATTTTTTAGGGCCAATATTTGTGTTATCTCCTCTCAAATAACTACTTCTTACATCTATGCCTCTGAACTCTGCACACAGGAATAAGCTATCACAAAGTTAGGAAATACAGGGGTGAAGCAACAGAAGAGCTTTGCTTGGACTTACCCAGGGATTCCTCCAGACTCGAGCTTGTTTGCAATGTCCACATCCCAAGACCAGACATCAAACTGCCACTTTCTCAGCCCCAACACACCACACAGTACTGAGCCTGAATGGATTCCAATCCGCATGTCAATCTCATGCTTCGTTCTTGACCTCACATACCTGTCGGCACAGGGAATGGAGAGATACATTCATGAGGCGAGTGAATGTCCTTGACTCCTGACGGCAGCACCAGGCCTGTTTACTGTGTGAAGTCATCTCCTGCCCAGTCAAGGGTCACCTCTTCTGTGAAGGCTTTTGGGCTCCTTGATAACTAAAGACATTTTCTTCCTCCTTTGACTACCTCAAGCTTTTTATGTGTATTCAAGTGCGCTCATAAACCTTCTCCTCAAGCCTTCTATGTCACTTTGCTCAGGGAGACGGGTGACTTAGCATTTTTTGACTTTATGAAGGTGCAAAAGTGAGATGCATTCAGTATCCAGGAGAAATCACAGTCTGAATTCTGCATTTTGATCTTTTTCTGGGCAAGAGATTATGTCACATGATAATCTCTCGCGATGGGCTGCAGCTGCTGGTCAGCCACATAATCATAAGGAAATATAACCAGTTCTCTGAGGTGTGGTGTGCTGCAAAGTTAAGATGGTTGGTAGGCAGATAGATCAATACATTTTAAGATGATATTTTCAATTTATGATAGGTTCATGGAGATGCGATCTCATTGTAAGCAGAGGAGTATCTGTACCAAGACTTGAAAAATTATGCTCAAATCTTCTAGTCTCACTAAAAAAGAGTGAAAGTAGATTTTTTTACTGTAATTAAATTAAAAGTATTATTTATTTCTTCCTTCTCTTTAAAATCCATATTTCAAAATTGGACATGCCTGAGTACATATCGAATTGTTTCACTGATAGGAGAAACCGTAAGTGTAAATAAGGACCAAAAGGACAAAAAGGTATAACGGGTATTGTGGAAAAGAAAGATAACATCCAAATGAGAAGAGAACTAAAGAGGGAGGAGGGAGAAAAGAAGGAAGGGAAAAGAAAGGAAAAAAAAGAAGTAAAAATGCAAATGAAGTTGTTGTAAATAAGGAGGGGAGGGGGAGTAGAAGGGAGGGGTGGGGGGAACCAAGATATATCATGTATGGGTACAAATTAACTGCAATGAATGTGATCATTATGTATATTTACAATATACTAGTACATGTTCTTGGTAAATAAATTTTTAAAAATCCATATTTCATATGTATTTTATGCTGTATATTTTAAGTATAGTATATGATTATAGTTAATATAAGCAGTACAATTTATAAATTATTACATATTACATCTCTTCACATAGTTTTGTTAATAAGGGTGGAGGATCAAAATATGTAGACACCACTGGCCCAAAAGATAAAATGGAAAATTCTTGGTCTGGCGTACAAAGTTGTTCATGATCCATCACATGCTTTAGCTATTCCTCCCATTTCTCATGCACACATTAAACTCCAGCCGCCCAAACCATAAGTCACTGTCTGGACTCTGTGGTCCTTCTCTTCTCTCCGGGACCATGACACCACCTCAGTTCATCAGGTCTGTTGCTTTATTCAAGTGAAGAGCTCCTATTTGACTCGTACGGTGAAACCTAAGTGCAATTTTTGCCAAGAACCTGCCCTGATCTCCTGTTCTGGATGATATGCTTTTCCCAGCCTTCTCATCACATCCTGAGTGAACAGTAATCAGGGTGCTGTCATCTATCTCCTCTAAATCAACTGAAGGTGGGGACTTTTCACCACTCCTTATATACCACTCTTGATACTGTACTGGCTTTGACACGTGGCCAAGCTCAACAAATGCTTGTGGAGCTGATGATTGGATGGGTGTCGGGTACTCTCTATTCACACTCCCATACACCTGTGCTTTTTGAGAAGGACAATGTCCCTAGTTGAGTCACCTTTGTATTTCACGCAGCCCGGAGCATCATAGAATAGGGCTTAAAATCATGACTTTGCTCCCTTAAAAAAAAGAAAAAAAAAAAAGAAAAAAGAAAAAAAGAAAGGAACAGTGAATGAATGATTCCATACACTAAACTGGATCTTTGCACCTCTCTTCCTGACACATGTAAAATAATGCAAAGTTATTTAAACAGGAAAGAAAGTTGAAGTGGGGTGAGAATATAAAAACACTGAAATAAATTAAATATTAGAAAGGCAAGATATGACCATTAGAAAGAATGCTGTAGTTAACGAATGGGGTGATTTTCTTTTTTCTTTTCTTTTCTTTTCTTTTCTTTTCTTTTCTTTTCTTTTCTTTTCTTTTCTTTTCTTTTCTTTTCTTTTCTCTCTTCTCTTCTCTTCTCTTCTCTTCTCTTCTCTTCTCTTTTCTTTTTAGCAGGGATTGCTGGGAATCAAACTCGAGCAAGCACTCTAACACTGAGCTAAATCCTCAACCCCTTGGATGAGATGATTCCTGACCTTTGTAAAGTTCCTAGTTTCTGGGCCAATGCTGTAATTTTAAAATTAGAAAATATGGTACTCTTTATCCACTGACAATGAAAACAGTATGGCACATTAAAAAAAAAAAAAAGAGAGAAGAAATATGACCTGGCCCTGACAGTTGCATGTCGATTTTGAATGCTCTTCCCTAAGCAGGTTCTGAGTAGGTTCTTGACAGTGGTTACTTGTGCTGTCCACCAACTATGTCTGGAACTATAGTACCTAAGCATTTGGTAGAATTGCACTTTCCTGAATATTCGATACTATTTTCCACCAATAAAATATGAGCAGAAGCGATATGTGTGACTCGTGGACTGATGCTCTGGGAGCCTGACCTACTACACTCCTTTTTCTCTGTCTTCTCTATCAGTCAAGGAACTCGGTGATGGACCTTTCTTGACCAAAGTCCTTAAACCAGAATGATATATAGTGAAACCTTATTGCCCCCCACTGTCCCATGACAGGTATGAAATCTGAATTAAAAATAAATACTTGTTATTTTAAGCCTTTGAGATCTTGGAAGATGTTTGTTACTTCAGTGTAAACAGAACTGTCTTGACTGATACAATCATTCATCTAAATTTAAATCTTTCTTAGGTGATTGTCACTACCGTGTAAGGGTTAATAACCATGTACTCTAATGACAGACTATTCTGTTTGCATCTTCCTGTCACTCACGGGTTGTATGTCCTTAGAAATGGTATTTTACTTCCCAATGCTCCATTTTCTCCATCTATAAAATGTTAATAACAGAATTTTCAAGATTAAGTAAATAAACACATGTAGTTTAGAATAGCGCTTGGCATATACCAAGGACTACTTGCTTGCTTATTATACATGGAAGGACTACAGCCCGAGAAGGTAAAAGGATTTTACTCTGGCCAAAGAACCGGTAAGCAGGATACCAGGATTAGTCCGGCATTGTTTAAACTCCACACCACTCTTTGCAACACAGGTAGAGACTGGTGTTTGTGGTCCCAGGCTAATCTGACCCTGAGTTTCAATGGCTGTGAAATAAAGCTCTACCAGAGTGCTTCGCTACCAGAGCTGTTGTGAGCCCCACAGGAGATAACGGATGTTAAAGTATTTTGCCAACTAATTGTGAGGAATTATTATGCAGCACACTGTGTAATGTCATTAGGTAATTAGCACTATGCAGGGATTTCACTGGGGCATCTTAATGAAAAGATATTTAATTTTCAAAAATTTTCTTCTACAAAATGAAAGCCATAATGGGAAGACTTAAAATTATGTACTGATTTTTTTCTTTACTTTGCTATATTTGGGATTTTACTTAAATAGAAAGATAAATATAACATTATGTAAAAGGAATGAATAATGTACAGACACATATTCTCTTTGGGAAGCTTCCCTGTGGTTGCAAAGAGCCATAGACATGTAGTGTTTTAGGATCAATTTTGTTGGGAGGACTTTTGAGCATTTTCATGGCCGAAATGGACGTAATTCTGCTCAGAGTGACAAGTCTTGTTCAATTTTTCCAGAGAGGAGCCCCAGGGATGTTTGCTGAGAAGACAAAGGGAAAACCACCACAGGTCTTTTCCATTGTAAACACCTGCGCCTTCTCCATAAACCCTGAGAATTTTAAGGGCCTGAGCTTTTCATGTCCACTTAGTACAATGCTCCACACAGATATAGAGTCAGGGCTCAGAGGTATTCACTGAATTAATGGGCAAAGCTCAATGGATTTCTTGCTTCACAGCTCTGTGTCTGCTCCACTGTGGAGCTAAGAGTCCCAGAGGAACTGCGGAGGTGTCTCTGGATCTGCTATGAGGGGAAAGTGGAGACCTTATCTTGTCAAGTAGAGCACCTCCTTTCTATTTCTCATGGTAGGATTCCACTTAAGATTTCCTTTTTCAATAAAAATACACTTAATTATTATCTGGCAACTCTGGGGACAAATAATTCAATAGTTAACAGGCAAAAGATTGAAGACATTATTTCTTTTAATTGCACCATTAAGGAGGAATGTTACATGATAAAAAGCAAAGAAACTTACAATATTTGTTTTCATTTTGAATGCTACAAAGTTTTTTTTTTAAAGCCAATTAATGTGTAAAAGTTGCTGAGAGAATGAGAAGCATAGCCTAGTAGTAGTCACTGATCTGTAAACTAGACTTTTCCACCATTAAACAGATAAGGATACCAACTGCAGTGGAGTAGCAGTTTGGTTCTGCAGAATGAAGAACATACAACTCCTCAGCTTTGGGATCAGAGACTGGAAATCCACTGTTGATTCCACCACTTGCTGACTGTGACAGCTAGAGCAAGTTAGTACCTATATTTCTCTGACCTCACCAGGAGGTGTAGAATCTGCAATAAGACCTGGAGTGGAAATGGGCTTTCTCCACTTCCCAGCTTGGCTCTCGGGCCAGCTGCATCAGTCTGAGAGTCTCGGGTGCAACAGGTAGGAGGACTGGTCCTTTGCAGGATATTAGGATGCTTTATAAAATGTATGAAAAGCGCTTACTCTGGTGCATACTGAACACTCAAAAACTGTAGCTCCTACTGATTTCTGCTAGTGAGAACAACTTTCAGTAATACAGGCTGAGCCTGACCAATAAAAACATTATTCATTGATGACACTACCTACATTTTCCTATTAATAGTGTGCCTGCATTCATCCTACTTACATTGCAATTGCTTCAACCAATCTATTTTACAATTTATTTTCAGTTTATGAAAAATAAAACAAATTTCATAACCACATAATAATAGAATAACAGTAGCTATTACACCATGTATCGTTATATCTCCAAAGTACTGTCTTCAAAGTAGTTACTCAGTACAAGACATAAACCAAAAAGACTCTTACAAAAAGGAAACAAACAGATAATAGCATGCACTTTCTTTTCAATGAATTTAGATATCTAGTATCATAAATGAAACAAATGAGCATATATATTGAAATATCTTTAAAACAATGGAACAGGTAATTTGGGGAACTATTTGTATTACTCCTTGATTATTAATTTCTATTCCATTTTCCCCTTTCTTCCACTATAAACAGTGTTTCTCATAGAAGAGAAACCACGTGGTATTTTTGTCAGCGAACCAATTTGATATGTTACCTGGGTTTGTGTGATAACTGTGTCTCGTGAATGAAGTGAGGAATGCACAAACAACATTCCTAGTACATGGGAAAGAGGCTCACATTTAGAACAAAAATACACACTGGTTCAAAGTCACTAATGGAAGACAGCTCCATCAAAGAGGCGTCCCTGCATGTAGAAGGAAAAGACAACTCCCACCATGCTAGATTCCTCTGCTTACTACTCTCCAAAAGCCCCAGCACACATCCAAGATACTGAAAGTGCTTTTTGCTAGTTGGCTTTCTGGCACGGAGGACTGAGCATTTGGCCTCCACACTCAGCCTTTGAAAATGCATCATCATCATCATCATCATCATCATCATCATCATTTTGAGACACGGTCTTAAACTGCTAAGCTGCCCGAGCTGGGCTTAAATTTGCAATCCTTCCGCCTCAGCTTCTCAGAGTTGTGGGATTACAGGTGTGTGCCTCCACGTCCAACATATTTTTGCTACTTTGTGATGGCTGCCCAAACTCATCTCCTTGTATTACCTCTGTTTTTATAGATGTGGTTGCCTGAAGGAGGGAAAGGCACTTCCATCCTGATTTTATGTGTCAAATTGAGTAGGCTGCCATATTCAAACACTAGTTTAGATATTGCCATGAAGATACTTTTTAGGTCAGATGAACAGTATATTCAGTAAAACAGTATATTGGTATATTCAAGTAAAACAGATTACCCTTCACAGTGTGAGTGGGCTGTATCTGGTCAGTAAAAACCTTAAGAGAGAAAATACAGGTGTGCTCCAGGGAAGATGGAATGCCGACTCCAGACTGCCTTGGGCTCAGGTGTCCACACCAACTCTTCGCTGGCCTATTGTTCAGCCCTTCTCCTTCGGAACTCATCAGCATCCACAGTCACATGAACTAATACCTGAACCTAAATTCCTGTCTACATCCATGACATTCAATGACAGGGATATGTTCTGAGAAATGCACTCTTAGGCAATTTTGTCATTATGTGAATGCCATACAGTGTACTTACACAAATTAAAATGGCTACGGTGTCATTAGGTGATATAATCTCATGGGACCATGGTTTACAGGTGGTTTCACATTGATCAAAACACTGTTGTTGTGTCTCCATGTAGACATACAGGCCCTATTGTTCTGTTTCTCTGGAGAATCCTAACACAGACACCTCCTGCTCATCTCTACCCATCAAACCTTCTCATCTGTTTTGAAATGATATTTTATTTTCTAGTTATATCAGTTATATATGATTATTTCTGAAAATTTGAAAATGTCAATAACGGAATTAAAACGACCTGTTTTCCGTCGCAGAGCTTGACATCCAGCTCTTTTTGTAAGAGTAGTATTTAAAAAAAACACACTAAATGTGTGTTTATGTGTATTGGACCATGTAGGAGCGTCTTTGAAAAATTCCATTAATATTTGACTCAAAAATTTTATTACAGTAAAAGACACATTGCCATTATTCCACTTCAGGATATTTCCACTCACTTCAAGCACACTTATCCCATCATTCTTCAACTTTCCAAAGCAGTTCTGGGAGGGCTCTTTCATGAATGTCTTTATAAGGTGTAATAAAAATAGAGTGGATGGTGCCGCTGAGTGCCATCCAACATTAAGGCAGGCTCATAAAAACATGACAGTGTATTCTCATCCACCTATTTACCAGATCTGGCACATGTGGCATCCGGCTCTTTTCCAAAATCAAAATGACCACGAAAGATAAACATTTGGAATCAGTTCAAGATACATCCAGGGATCCAGGACAGCACAACTAAAGACATTCACAAAAGAGAGTTCCTTCCGAGCTACTTCAGAAGTGGCAAGAATGAGGGGATCAACATGTCTGAGATAAGGTGGACTATTTTGAGGGGAGTTAATGACAATGTGTCTTTTACTTTAATACATTTTATTTATTTATTTATTTATTTATTTATTTATTTATTTATTTATTTATTTATTTTTTGGGTGGTGCCGGGGATCAAACTCAGGCCCTTGTGCTTACAAGGCAAGCACTCTAATCACTGAGCTAAATCCCCAGACCAAATTTTTTTTAAAACTGAAATTTTTACCATGGTTTTAGATAATACCACCTGTGCTCCTTTAAACTCACAAGCATTTTCTTTTTCTTTTTTTTTATAATGATCACATTCATCTCATTTATTTTGTACCTGTACATTATGCATCTTGGTTTTCCCCCCTCTTCCCCACCCCTCCCCTCTGTTCCCTCCATCCTTATTTACAGCAGATTTATTCACATTTCTCCATGAATTCCCTTTCCCCTTTCTTTCTTTTTTTCCCTTCCTGCTTTCCCCCTTTCTCTCTTTCCAGTTTTCCTCTCCTTTGTATATCATCTTCCTATTATATCTATTACACCTCTTTGTCCTACTTACACTTATGGATTCTTGTATCAAAGAAACAATTCGATGTGTACTCATGAGTGTCTGATTTATTTCACTTAATAGTATGTTCTCAAGGAACATCCATTTACATACAAATGACTCTAGTTTATCTTTTTTATGGCAGTGTAGTACTCCATTGTGTAGAAAAACCACATCTTCTTTAGCCATTCATTGGTTGTTGGGCATTTAGGTTGTTTCCAAGACTCCGCTATTACAAATTGTGTTGCTATAAACATGGTTGTGCATATATCCCTGTGATATGACGATTCCAATTCTTCTGGGAAGATCCCCAGTAGGGGACTAGCTGGGTCAAATGGAACCTCTAGTTCTAGTGTTTTGAGGAATCTCTATATTGATTTCCATAGTGGCTGGACGAGCATTTTTGTCTTATGCCACTGAATATCAGTGTAAATGATAATATCTGATGGTTACCCCTTTTTCTATTTTTTAAAGTTTTCATTTTTAATTTTAGTTTATTAATATATCTGTGTAGTACATAATGTTTACATTTCTTGTGGGAAGTCGGTACATGCACATAACACATCTTAATTCTGTTTTTCCTCCCCATTCCCTTCACTCCTCCCTGCTTCGCCTCGTCTCTTGATTCCCTTTCTTCTTATCATTTGGACATGTTTGCAGTGCCTAATGTTTACATTCCCTGTGTGGAGTTGGTACATGCACATAATATACCCCAATGTGCACATGTACCGTTTTTTTGAAGCTATGCCAGAATTTATCGAGCCATTTCCCTACCTTTGGACCTATGTGGAGTCTGATGAGCACGGCCCAGGCCTTTGTTCTGCCACCTACAAACTACGCACCACTGATCAGAGGTTATTTTTAACCCCCTCGGAATTTCAGTTTTATCTGAAAACTGAAAAAGTCATAGTTTTCCCAGGGTTGTAAGTATTAAATGGAAAACGTCAGGAAGATTATTTAGCACTGGGCCTGGTGATGTGAACATTCAATTCATATTAACTTTGCAACTATTAATACTACATATATACTGAAAACTACTTTGATGCATCTTTAAGAGGGATACAGACTTATGAATGCTCTCTTTAGTGACATTTTGGAACAAAACAAGAAAGGAGACTTTAGAGGGAAAAAGGGGGGTGAGGGAAAGCAGTGGAGGGAGAAGAGCGAAGTAGAGAGGGGCTTAAAGAAAAAAGAGTGTAAGAAAGAGAGAAAGAAGAGGCAGGCTGGGGCATTCTTCTCGAAGTAAGGAAAAGCAAGATAATCACTGCTTTTCAATCCTCGTTTGGCATACTGCTTGGCAGGGCGGACCTGCCACGGGGAGTAGGACCTTTGCTCTAATTAACTGGTGGGCAAAGCCAGTCCCTACTTGGCATTCTGGTGTCCTTCCTATGACTTTTCAGCAGCTGCAGTGAAAACACTGTAACTTTCATTAAGATTCATCAGCCACACGTTTTATAGATCATTAATAAAGATATCACATATCACAGCATTGACTCCAGTGTATTCTCAGCTATTGAGACTCCCCAGAATAGACCCAGAGTATGAGAGAAGAAGCCACCTGGAGATAATTTGTAATCTATGCAATAGAAACTATTATCTAATTCCATTTTAATTAACTTAATATTATGAACGGACATGCACGAGATGGTACTAAATGCTTCATTAGAAATAAGGTTACATTCAGTCTCTTTTTAAACTATTCATCTAGCCAATACCATGTTTCTAAAATCAAGTATTTCTAATGGAATAAATTTACTATGGGGCTTTTTTGAGTGGGGCTTTTTGTCTTGTTATCTTATTTACTGATGCCCCCCCCCCCGTCAATATCAGTTGTGCTACTTCATTAGGGATATATGTGAGGTCTCCTAAGCCATATGTTGATCCCTTGGGTATTGACAACAGATTTCAAACAGGAACAAGTAAGTCCAGAGCTGGGAGCCAGGTATCATAATGATTAAGACCCATGGTCCAGATGTACAGTGCTGTGCTGCTTGTGGTGGACTTATTTTTGTGCTCGACTTGAGCAGGAGCACCCATCTGGACTGAGTTGCTGTGGTTCTGGCTGTAGAAGATCCACCTGAAGATTATCACCAACATAACGTAAAGGAGAACGGGAGCAGAAGATGGGCACCAACTGTTTCCCAGAAGAAACTGTTGCAGCTCGTTCTCCTGAAGGGAACTCGGCTGTTCTTGTCACAGAAGGAGCTCAGGGCCTTGGTGTTGTCCAGGATGGCTGCTGTTCACTTCAGGGGAGCTCTGGTTTTCATCTGTGCTGTGAGCATTGTATCCTGGTTCCAGTATGGATTTCTTCAGCCTTTTAGTGCAGACACAGATGTACATGAGACATTGCTGTGGGCTCCCAGCCCTGGATTAGATCTTTCGAGTCTCCAGTGCATAGGTAGATAGATGTTCTGCACTCTTCATGCATTTGGCTTGTGTGTGAATGTTGTAACTTGGACTTGTCCTGTGTTAAATCTGCTCTCTTACAAACCATTGACTCTAGAAAAATAACTAATACAGTTATTGTGAGTAAAGCTGCAATAAACATAGAAGTGCAAATATCTCTGAGATACTGAGTTCATTTCCTTTGGATATGACTTTTTTAGTTTGCATATATGGCAGAGGAAATGTGGTATTTGTCTTTCTGAATCTGCCTTTTCCATTTTTAAATTGGTTTGTTTTCTTGCTTTTGAGTTGAGTTTCTTCTATATTTTGAATATTGTCTGACATAGAACTTGTAAATACTTCTCCCATTCTGTAGGAGATATCTATATCTGTATCTCTCTCTCTCTCTCTCTCTCTCTCTCTCTCTCTCTCTATATATATATATATATATATATATATATATATATATATATATATATGCGCCACACTAATTTCCACAATGGATGTACTAACTTGCATTCCCACTGACAGTGAACAAGACTCCCCTTTCTCCACATGCTCACCAACACTTGTCTCTTTTGTCCTTTTGATAATAAGCCATTCTGACAAGTGTGAGATGATACCTTATTGTAATTTTAATTTTCTTTTCCCTAATAATTACTGATGAAAAATTTTTTTCATATATTTGTTGCTCATTACTCCTTATCCGATTTCAGTTTGCAAGTACCTGTACTGTGGTGGACTTAATGTGGTCAATTTGAGCCAGAACGCCCAGCTGGACTGAGCTAGTGTGATTCTAGGCGTAGAGGATCCACCTGAAGGTTGTTGCAGATGCAACATAAAGCAGAGTGGGAGCAGAAGCTAGTTGGCAGGCTGTTTCCCAGGAGAAGCTCTGCTGCAGGTGGTTGTCCTGAAGGGGACTCAGCTGTTCTCGTCGAGGAAGGAGCTCAGGGCCTTGCTGTCGTGGAGGATGGCTGCTGTTGCTTCAGGGGAGCTCTGGTTGTCATCTCTGCCTGAGCATTGTATCCTGGTTCCAGTAAAGATTTCTTCAGCCATCATCTGCAGACACAGACGTACACAGGACAGTGCTGTGGGCTCCCAGCCCTTGATTGAATCTTTTGGGTTTCTGCGCATAGGTAGACATTCAGCATTTTTCCTGTGTTTGGCTTATGGGTTAATATTGTAACTTATAAATGTCCTGTATTAAATCTTCTCTCTTATAAAACCATTGGCTCTAGAAAAGATAACCAAGACATGTACCATTCTGTAGACTGTCTTGTAGCTTTCTTATTACCTTTGCAGTGAAGAAGGATTTTAGTTTGATGTAATACTATTTGTTGATTTTTGTTTTTGCTATCTGTGCTTTTAGGGTTATACACAAAAGTCAAAAGTCATCACCCAGACTGATGTCATGGAGTTCTCACTCTGTGTTTTTTTTCTAGTACTTTTGTAGTTTAGAGTCTCACCTTTAACTCTTGAAGCCAATATAAGTTGATTTTTACATATAGCATTAGCTAAGAGTCTAATTTCATTCTTCTATATATGAATATATGATTTTACTGGAGCCATTCTTTTGAAAAGTCTGTCCTTTTCCCATTGTGTGTTTTTTTCTTCTTTGATGAAAATCAGTTGGCTGCAGAGGTATAAATTTACTCACTCACTCTATTCTATTGCTCTATACGTCTGTTTCTATGCCAGCGCCCAAGCTGCTCTGATTACTGTAGCTTTGTAGCATATTTTGAAGTCAGGTAGTGGGATGCTTCCTTATTCTTTTTGCTCAATATTTCTTTGGCTATTCTGTATACATTTTAGTATTTTTTATATATTTGTAAATAATGTCATAGGTATTTTGGTGAGGATTTAATGAGTCTATAGCTTACTCTGAGTATATGAACATTTTAATATGAATACTAATATTAATGCAATTACTATGATAAGATTAATGTAATTTAATATTACTTTCTATTTGTTTATTATTCAGCTTCTTTCATCAATGTTATATGGTTTTCAGTGGACAGATCTTTTACTTGCTTGGTTAAATTTATTCCAGAGCATTTTATTTATATTTTTGTGGCCACTGTAAATAACATTGCTTTCTTGATTTCTTATTTACATAGTTCATTGTTAGTGCATAGAATGCTACTGATATTTGTATGTTGATTTTGTATCTTGAAATTTTACTGAATTTATTATTTTTGAAAGATTTTTGGGCTTTCATCTCTGAAGCTCTCTAACACTCACTGTAGCTGTCTTGCCTCTTGCTTTTCTTTTCCCCCCAAATCAACCATCTTTTGGCATACAAAATAAAAAAAAAGAAAGATTTTTGGTGGTGTTTTTAGAAGCTTTTTGCTTAAAAGATCATTATACAAAAGATCACAGAGAGGCCGCTTCCGGTAGGGATTTGCGCTGGCTTGGCCCCCTCCCGGGAAAGACAGCTCCGGACTCCATCTTCAGAGCGAGGCTTGAGCTTGCAGGTCAGGC